>JAIPRL010001054.1:35812-74993 GCA_025469235.1 Pemphigus obesinymphae
TCGTTACAGACGAACCACGGTTGGCCGGTGATTGTGCGGAGGGTCACTGATTGGAAAGCTTCGAGCCGTTTCCAGTTGCGCTGGGATATGTTAGAGGTCCATGCGGGACCTGCGTAGGTGATTATAGACCTAATGTAAGTTTTGTATGTGTAAGTTTTTAGATGAATACTTAGGGGACTGTCGATTCCACGTGTGACCCGGTCTTTTATACCCATCGTGAGACGGCAACGGCGTACCGTCACGCGATGGATAAAGCCGCGGCATTCGCGGCGACCGATGTACAAAGCATTTTAAGCGTACAGAAATAAAATTGATGATTACAATTAATGAGTTTGATAATTTTAGGTACCTACTAAAGATATGGTATAATTATTAATTAATATGAAAAAATATGATTGTATTTGTAATTTGTATGGTTTCGTGTAAAAGTGGAAACACCCCACAAAGATTAGAAGAATTATAAATTATATTATTGTTGTAGCTTATATAGGAAAAATTTTATTTACATTTTACAAACTAACACTGGAAAAAAATTTTAAAATTGATATGCAGATTACTTATACAAAAAATTAAAAGTACCTACATGAAAGGGTTATCCTTATGATGACGCTATACCCGCATTTGTTATCCCCATCTGGCATATACAGAACATTAGGTTTCGTATTTAAAATGACCTATTATATAAGATAATGAAAACAATATGATCTTTATTTTTTTGGATTTATTTCTTTCAATAATTCAAATTTAATGTTTATTATAGGTGTAGGTATACAAATATGAATATATAATTTTAAATATTTTTCTTAAAAAATAATGTATCAAAAAATTATTCCAACAAAACACAAATTATATTATTTTTTATAATTGGTCATTATATCTAAAACTCAATCAATAATCAAAAATATTTTACATGTTATACTTGATTTTACTATGTTTCTTATGTATCAGACAGAGACAACAAATGTGGGAATAGAATGGTTTTAAAAGTTTTGGTATTTCACATTATTGAAAATATATAATTTCGACAACTTATATCCATTAGATACCTACTAAAAATTCTTAATCTTAAACAAAAATAATATCACAATTTAGCTAATTGAATAAAAATTAAATAGGTGTAAAAAATTGATTTAATTAATAATATATTAACTCAAAATTGGTCGATGTAATTTGCATTAAAATATATTTATACCTAATGTTCAATTTAATTTAACTAGTTATGAGAAAAACATATTACCTATCTTGCATAGGTACATTTACGTTATGCGTTCGGAACGCACTTTCACGTTCATTAAAAATATGATCGAGTTCATCTTAATTAGTTAATAAAATTATTAGAAAACAAAATATACATTTTTTTTAAATATGAATGTGAACCGTGCGTTTATGAACGTCAATTTTTATATTTTCCTCATACGAAAATCTTTTGTACTCGTACAAAATATAGCTCCCTGATCCAAATATAAAAATGTATTAACATTATAAACATACTTCCAATCACTAAATCAATTAGAAAAATTAATTACTTTCAATCCTTTTGAGCATTCTTTACACGTAGATTCTTTGGATACACTAAAATAATAATTAAAGTATGAATTGATAGAAGACGGAGGTCGACCCATTATTGTAGACCCGGCACACTACCAAAGGCCGAGGAAGAAATCAACGCAGGTGCGGTGTAAAATATAAATAGGAACCTACATACTCCGTACGCGTACCTACCTACCCGTATTATGTATGTGTGTAATCGCTTATCGCAGTAGGTGTATACCCAAATATAAACTAATAACTAATAAGTAATAACATCAATTGGCAAAGCAAACTAATCATCGCATTCTGGTGGAGAAAACAGTTATTACCCGATGTGAGATTGATTAACATTTAACAGTCGAAATATTAAAGAAAATACGAAGATTATAAATTTATATTTTTCATTTGTTTTCTTTATTTTAAGTTTGTGCATGATTTATGATCGAAATGTGAAAATAGTTTCTATAAACGTTATGTTATTTTTTGTGAATAATTTTTAAAAATACGATTTTAAATTGTAATAATATTGCTTTAAGACAAATTTTGATAATATAACTTAACTGTGAAGTAAGTTCTTTATAACTAATTATTATTACCTATTTATTTCATTGACTTAATACATCTACTTGTAATATTTATTGGAAATTAATTTTATTTATAGTATAAAATTATGGCTGTACCTAGAAACAGTAGTATATACTGTGGAGTGTTCAACTGTAAAACATTTTATTCTACAAATAAAAGTATTAGTTTTCATTTACTTACCAAAGAAAATGAAACAAAAGTGTTATGGGTTAATAAATTGGGTAAAGAAGAGTTGGTAAGCAGACGAAATATGTGGGCTCTAAACTTAAAAATAGGAAAAGAGGCTTTAAGAAAAACACAACTACGAGTATGTTCACTCCACTTCACCGAAAATGATTTTATGCCTTCAGGTTATTTTACTTACCTACCTAATCAAGCATATTTTGTAATATTTCAATTAAATATATTTTATTAAATATTTTAGGTTCAAATATTAAACGAAAACGGTTGAAATGTACTGCTATTCCTAGTGTAAATTTGCTAAAATCAACTATGTATATTTTAAATTGTACTTACTTTTTGAATTTTACCACACAGTATAATTTGTTAGGCCCTTAAAACTTCTTCACCTTCAACAGCATTTCTTGAATTTGTGGTACATTTCACAAATTCAAAAATACTTTTTAATGATATATACATTTAAAAGTTTACAATATAAAATAAATTATTTTAAATAAATCAGAAATAGAAATAAATAAATAAATAAATAAATATATATATATATATACATATTATTTATTAATAAATAGAAATTTTGTATAGGTATTTAAAAAAACGAAAATATTGAATTATTTATAATATAATTAGCTGTTTTCTGTATGTTATCAAAATCATAGACTCACATCGCATCGGTCTAGGGGGGAAACCGCCACTCATAGCGAGAGCAGCGTTCCCAGTGTTATTTTGTTTCCCCAATAATAATATAAGTTGTAATGAAATATTTAAGATCCAAGCCGTGCAGTTGACCATAGGTATAATATATTTACGTAAGTTGTACGATTATCATAATAATATGTTTATTGTCTATTAAGTATGTACTATCTATTATAATCATCAGAAATTTACAATTTAGCCATATACACGTTTATCGTAACGAAGTATATCACGCACATAATATTGAATGGACCTGTTTTTGTTTTATATAGGTACAATTATCAAAAAAAAAAAAATAATAATAATAATAATATATAGTACGTAAAACGAATAATATCTAAAAAATAACATGCCTGTCACGATATATATTTATATATGTATGTATATAGGCGTGTTGAAATATTCCATTTAACAATATATTATATTATTTCGAGAAAAATAATACTATTGGGAGGTTAACACAACAGCGCTGTTAGTACCGGTACGTAGTCACGTGTTTGTTTTAATTATACAACAGGGTATTATTATTATTCATCAGCAAAGGTTTAGACATAAATGTTTCATGTATATAACGAGCTCGCCAAGTTTCTTCGTGCGGTTATCCAGTTGTTATACATTTTTATTTGTTGCGTTTTTTTTTTCCATCATTCTGCTGTTTAATATATTATACGTTACATACAGGATGACCGGATAATGTATATAGTTTCCATTATGTTAAATCATTTTCGTGTAAATAAGGCTAATGCATACCCTATACCTATGGGTGTTTTGTTAATTCGTTACACATACATATGTATGGGAAGATAAAATTTAGTGTATTGTGTACGAAGAGCAATGGTGGGGAGAAATTACCGGAAAAAACTAATTGAAAGAAGTCAAGTTAAAATCGCCCAAAATCCTATAGACGGGCTTATGGTTAAAATGGAAATAAAAACTATAAACTTCAATCGGTTAAAATAGGATTTATTCTTATTTTTCTAATCTCTCGAAATTATCAAAAATAAAAATATACATTATACGACTATATTCGAAATGTTCAAAATCTGGTCAATTGAGATGGAAGGCAGTAATTACACACGCCGGGTAAGATACAGGAGGCGGGTATAGGCATATTGGATTTAATAGCAATGATAAATAATATTGTTTACCTTCGAGTAGAACAATGGTGTACGGAGCTCAGTGTAATATATACTGCACAAATAAATTTGATAAAACATTTTGAAAAAATTAATAATCTAGGTATATAGTAATAAAATACATAGTTACTCTTTGAAAATGTCAAGTTTTTAGGCTCACTTGCCAGAATTACAAGGGAATTATTCTTATAAGTTAATTTAATAAAAATTAAATCTAGTAGCAAAAACCACCAAATATTTAAATATTGTTTAAAATTTCTAGGTCTTCAATTGTATTTATTATTCGACATTTTTTGAATTCATGAGTCGTTAGTACATTTTTTTAACCGAAAATGTATTATAAAAGTTCTATTATTTATTAACAAAAAAATATTAGGCAATAGTACTATAAAATTAAAACAGTTTTTATAATGAAATAATTATATAAATAATAGCATACAATAATGTTTAAAATTTTCATTTGATAACATATGTATTCCAAATAGTATTATTTTGTTTTCAAATATTAAAATATTATTTAAAATAAGTATTTAAATACTTTTCCAAAATTATTTTTTTATAAAAAATCCTTTTAAATAATGTACCAAAAATTATCAATAATTATTCGAATTCTTGGGAATAAAAGTATTCGAATATTTTACAAGAATACCGGGTGATTTTTATACCACAAAATAGTGTTAATATTAAATGTTATTTATTATTAAATAGGTATTGTAATTTAAAAACATTTATAATATAGGTATCAATCTGTATTGATAAATAAAAATGCCTCAATCAATTTCTAAAAGACAGGTTTTCAAATATTTTTTTCAAATTTAAAATATAACTTTCTAACATTCCACAATTTTGTCTAACTAAATATCATATTTACACAGCAATAAAATATGGTAGATACCTACGGAAAAAGGTCAATTTTAAATAAAATATATATACATTTAAACTATATTTTATTTTTAAATAATATATTCTTTTCGATAAAATAATTTTATTGCCATTTTTTTCACCCTGATAATATTTTACTTTTATTAATGGCAACATACATTTTTATAATTTATATTTTAATGTAGAATATTATTTCTGAAAGTTCAATTGTATGTTTCACATCTAATTTTAATTTAGCAATTTATTCTAAACTGCTATATTTTTTTTAAGGTTCATTATTCCGTGAATCGAAAACTCAAAAAAAATATTGTGCGTTGAAATACAAGGTAAATATTATTATTTTTTAATGTAGTAGGTATGAAATTTCATTTTAAAATATTATTCTTAAACATAAACATTAAATGAGAAAATGAATATTTTATGTTAAAAAAAAAAAAACCACTGTATAGAAATACTTGTATACGTATATTTAATATGGCATTTTATATCAAACGTATGCCATTGTTGTACTCGTATTTATTTTACAACAATTTAAAAATAATTTTAAGAATTGTGATATTAGTATATAGTTAGAAAAATAAGAAAATTTTAATTAAGTTATAATATTGTTTTGTTTTTGTTTTTTTGCTTAAAACTAAAAAACAAAATAATATATAAACTGAATAATTTATACTCGCATATTATCTAGATTTCAGTTTTTAAATGTAAATTTTTTACACAAATTACAACTAACATTATATTTATTATTATATTATTTAAGATACTATATTTATACAATAATTCCAGATAATAATACGAGTTTTTTGTTTTGTAAAAACGTATTACGCATTTAAATTTTGTTCTCGTTCATTATTTTATAAATTTAATATATAGTGGCGTGGGGTACAATTATTGTACCCCACTGGAAATTTTACTCAATAGTCTGCGATTTTTTTTTTAATTTCACTAAGTATGCCATTATATAATAACGCTTTTTTAATATAAAATATTTTTTAATGTTTTCAAAAATATAATTTGTTGATGATTTTTTAAATAAATCTTATATAAAAATTCGAAATTGTATGAAAAATATATCAAGAATACATTTTTATTTTTAATCCTATTTTTAAAAATAATCAAAGTAAAAAAAAATTTATTTATGTATAACATTATAGATATTAAAGCATGTATATAATCAAAAAAAAAAAATTAATTGCTCTTTTTTTTTTGTATAAACATATAAATTGTTTATATCAAAAGGTATAATACCAATAACCGCGTGAAGTACATAATGTACCCCAGTCGACATCGGCACAAGTGAACTATGACATAAAAAAACCAAATCAAAAAATAAAAATAAATAACATTATGCATATTTACATACGAGAGGTATACGGAAGTTGGATTATCATTAGTAAATATTTGTATTATAAAACACTGAGGTAAATATGTACTTCGAGCGACTGACAGAGGGTTAATAAATTTATGAAAAATGAAGTTATAATATTTCTTTTGTACAATATAATAGTCTATAAATAAGGTTATGTATATTGTATGCTTAGTGCTATAGTTTTAGAATTAAACTCAGAAAACTAAAAAATTACACTTTTTGGAAATATTTAGCCCTTTACAGACATGCGAAGGAGATGAGTAATCATGACCAAATTTCACTCAAAATACATTCTTATAATACTAAACGAAAATGAGACTTGAGACCATCAATAGTTCAAAAGTTCAAAAATAAGAACCATCCTAATGAGCTCATATAATGTATATCGGATATCCCTCCAAAAACATTAATCATCAGAATATTCCACTGCCTACGATTGTATTTAATGTTTACGCAATATGATAAAACTTAAATATTATACTGTTAATATACTTGTTTATGATAATACATTTTATAACATCCACATTTCATTTAAGTATCAAGTGTCAATTAAAACTAAGACGTTTTTAGTTTGAAATATTTAATATCAATCATAATTTCATATTCGTAACAGTTTAAAATATTTGTCAACCATATTGCCTTACATCCGTCAAATATATTATATAAATGAAAATGGAAGTGTAAAACGAATGAACACAAAATATATCGTAATTTCTATGGTGTAAAATTATCGTTAGATATTTCTTGAAAATGAACAAATATAGAGCAGTTTCTGTAAGAATTTAATATAAATCAACTAAATCATATAATATCGTGTCCAAAAAACAAATACAAATATATATTTAGCGTGACAGTAAAATTATTGTTTATTTTGAAAAATGTTTAAAGTTACACGACTAAAGAGAAAAACTTCTTCGAAATATATTATTATACGACTAGAGGTATATGCAGGTCTATGCCAAGATGTTACTACAAATAGTTTACTAAAATTTTAGTTTAAAGTTCTTTCGATGTTACCTATATAATATTGCATCTACTTAAAAAAAAACAACAAAAATTTCAGTATTTAATAATAGGCACACAATATTAAACAATATATATAAGTAAACTCACAGTGGCCATTAATCATAATAATCTAAATGTAAGAACATTACATAGCATTGGTGAATTCACCGGGTTGGGATGTTCACAGGATTCAAACCATATCTCTTTAAGATTTTTCCTAGTATACCTGTTATAGTATTATTTCAGAACTTAAGATATAGTTAAAAAGCCGCCAGTGTATCCTGTATTTCTAGAAGTCTAAAAATTTCAAAAACTTATTCGAGAAGTTATATTAACCAATAAATCAAAATAATAAATTTATACTAAACTTTATCGAGCTTTATAAAATCTCTAGACGTATTCCAAGATACGCCTAGAAATACTCAACAGCATTATTTATTTTTTTCCAGGGCTTTTTTTTGTAACCTGATGAACTTGGTGGATGGTCGAATGTTTATATTCCAGAAACTGATGTTCTTATTGAAGGTGCCTTTATGTATTAGGGCTTTTAAACGATTAAAAGGGGACTTTTTGAAGAGTTTTGTCATGCTGGGTGGAAGCCATATTGGCCTATGCAATGTAGTTCGGTCTAGTAGCTTACTTGGTTTCTATAGCATAGTAACTTGTGCTCTTTTCATTGCTCTGGAACACATGTCATTCATTTGATTGCGCATTATTCATTATTTATTCACTCATTATATATATGAGTACATGTGACTAGTTATAATTAATATATTATAAATTCCAAGCCACAATATGATACACTTTTATTTTGCGTATACTTATTTCAACAACTATATTGTCATCTTCAGCGCATACCAATAACTATTCTCAGAAATTGTCAAAATAGATAATGACAATCAAAAAATAAAGACTTTAACCCTGAAATAAAATATCATATAATAAACAATTACAAAAAAATTAACTTAAGTTCAAATTAATGGTATTTGATAAATTAACATTTATATTAACTTAGTATTTGTAATACCTACAATATTTTAATTTTATTTTGAACTTTTAATTAAATTTAATATTTTTATCAGCTATTAATTTTAGTTTAAGTTTAACAAAAATCAAAAAATTATCCAGCCTTGTCATTATTAAGATTTTATTTGATTTGTCTATGCTAATCACTGATGCTCGACAATTCATCATGCACATTATTATTATTATATACATATTACATTTTATATCTATACTAGTATGAGTCTTACATATTTTGAAAATCTTCTATCTTGATTTTATACGGTTAATTAATATTTAAAACATTCTGACTATTGCGGAAATCTCTTTCGATTTAAAAGCTTTTTGAATAAATAGGTGGACAGAGTAAATAAGCTGAATGTATCTGGTTTCACATACGAGTAGTATCATAACTACTCATAAATATATTTAACAAATATATTTGTTAAATATAAAACATATATATATATATGTGTTATATATTATATATATACAGAACAAAAAAAAATATTTATTATTATTATTATTTATTTATTATAGTATATACTCATTTCATCACGAGGCAATTATCATATCTCAGGAAGTATAAAAAAATGTTTGTGAAATAGTTTTCCAGTAAGTTATTTGTATACTTAATTTTATATTTTTTCACGTTTTAAATTTTTTACCCCATTCCTATTTTGGTCAAAAATATATCAAGTTTCGTTTTTCAAATAGATACCTATGATTTAAATTATAATTTTTTAAATAATATATTTTTATAAGAATTTTCGCCGAATATATTACCCGGATAATATGCATTCAAATTTTAAATTTTAGTATTGTTGTATACTTATATCAACATTCATTATGAACGATTATGGTACTTCTCCACTCCGTCACGTTAAATTTGAATGCCTGTTATTTGAGTATTTTTCATCGTATTTAAAACAATCAAAATGTAAAAACCTGAATAAAATTATATTTTTGAATCATTTATTATTAAATATTTAATTATTTAATTATTTATATATTATATTTCTTATAATAAATCATATACATTTATTTATTAAATCATAAATTACCATTTAATAAATGGAAAATTGATATATTTAGTTTTAATAAATAGGAGAGAGAGATGAAATTTTAAAAATATGAAAATATATCAAATGGAGTACTTATACAAATGACATTCTGACAAAAATGTCATACAAATTATTTATAGATATTTTTGAAGATATAACCTGACGCATGATACAAATATCACCATGAATATATAAAATAAAATATATTCATTGCTTCACTCAAAGTATAAAATAGTAAAATCAAAATTATATATAATAAATAATTATAAGTATAAGCACATACTTATAAGTACCTGTATATAATATATTATAATATACATCATATTATATTTATATATACAGTTAATAATTACGTCATACAAATCAATCATTAATATTGCTATAAATATAAATATATAATATTGTGTATTATATTATTGTATTAATATATAACTCGACTAATTTTTGTCGATAAATCAATAAAAAAATAATAAAGGTACATATAACATGTGCTCACCTATAATAGGTATTACAAAAATTAATTTGTATTTCATTTTTTACGTTAAATGTGGAAACTGGTATTTTCGAAAAATACAGGATTAGATTATTAGATAACATAATATAAGACTTAAATTTAAATGTTTAATTCACAACAGGTGTACGTATTGGTGACGAAAACAAATCAATATTCTCACAGTTGCCACATTAACAATATATACAATTTATACTAATAATTGTGCAAAACCCTAATGTAAATACACATTTTAAACAATGTTTATTACTGTGTTAAATTCTATTATTTACTAATTAATTATCAGCATATCTATTAATATTTATGTTCGAACAAATTGTAGTTTAAGAAAAATGAATTAAATTTATGAATAATTAAATAAATAAATAATTTAAATGAATACTTTTATTATTTAAAAAAACATTGGTGTAGATAACTAAACATGTAGATTCGAGTAATTGTGTAAGTATTCAATGAGGATGTAAAATCTGCAGATATATTGGTATCAATATATAGTAGGTGTACTTTGATCTTATTTTACATAAATTGCCAAATATCCTGTAATTAGATTAGAATTATTAAATAATTGTGCTATAGGTAAATATTGGAGGCATTTTCATTTGCCAAATGTAAGCGATTCTAATCCATAGCATTCATACATGTACTGTGAACAAGGATATTGAGTTTTGTTTTATCAATATTACTACTTTGGGCTTGAAATCATTTTCATAATGTTATAAAAATATCTTTAAACGTTACAAAAAACGATAAACGCAAAATTTAACAAAACAACGATAATCAGAAAAAATTGGAAAACTTTTAAATTACGATAACGTAAAACACTAAAAAATCTATAACATTTAAACTGTAATAACATAAAACACTAAAAATGTGGTAACATTTAAATTTACATAGCGTTAAACGATAATTTTTTTTTTTTTGATTATTGTCCTTATTGTGTCCTGTAAAATAATATTCTTAAATTTTAGCATTCATTTTTATGATGCATATACACTGTTATACTTATTTACTCTGATTCGTATACTCAGAAAAAAAATAGTCAAAACCAATGGTTTTAAGTATAAAATTAAGCGTGTCACAAAACATTTAATAGAGGTAACGAAAAATTCAACAGAAACGATAAACGAAAAGTGTAACAAAACACAACAATAAATTTGATGATAACGCTTTAATTATGATAACATTAAATAATATAATTTTTTTTTGATTCGAACCACCATATTATATGTTACTATTTATTTACATAACTATTAATAACTTCAAGTTTTAACTAATCACATTTTTTTTTATAAATTATTTTATACCTTACAGAAATATTAATAATAATAATAATAAATAATATATAAATATAATATATATATAATATATAAATAATATAATAATGATTTACTGTAAGCAGGCATGAAATGTGGAAATGTGAAATAGGCCAATGAGGAAAGGGTGTATTTGTGTTGCTCTGTAGCATCGTGGATTATCTAATACGCGAACCAGCAATGCTCCATAATTCCACTATAATTATTCCAATAGAATTATAGAGTCCAATAAATTACATACAGACTTAACTTTTTACTTTTTTTTAAATAACTTCCTTTTTTAAATAAACAATAAATTATATACTTAATATTTTATAACTATTCTTTACTAAAATTAAGCTTTTGTATTTGATTTAGACGGACGATTCATACGAGCTGAATTTTTAAAATATAAAATTAAAATAAAATAAATTCAAAATCCACGTGTCGAATTCATCTAAAGTTTTGAGGTTATGTTTTATTAGATCAAAGTTTTTTAAAGCGAAAATTTCGAAAATTTGAAAATTGCCATAACCAGTGGTATATATATACATAATATTATATACAAAGTCATATGATATTTCTTGTCTTTCTAAAAAAAAGTTCTGTAAGAATTTAATATAAATCAACTAAATCATATAATATCGTGTCCAACAAACAAATAAAAATATATATTTAGTGTGACAGTAAAATTATTGTTTATTTTGAAAAATGTTTAAAGTTACACGACTAAAGAGAAAAACTTCTTCGAAATATATTATTATACGACTAGAGGTATATGCAGGTCTAGGTATGCCAAGATGTTACTACAAATAATTTACTAAAATTTTAGTTTAAAGTTCTTTCGATGTTACTTATATAATATTGCATCTACTTAAAAAAAACAACAACAAAAATTTCAGTATTTAATAATAGGCACACAATATTAAACAATATATTTAAATACACTCACAGTGGCCATTATTCATAATAATCTAAATGTAAGGACATTACATAGCATTGGTGAATTCACTGGGTTGGGTTGTTCACAGGATTCAAACCATATCTCCTTAAGCTTTTTCCTAGTATACTTGTTATAGTATTATTTCAGAACTTAAGATACAGTTAAGAAGCTGCCAGTGTATCCTGTATTTCTAGAAGTCTAAAATTTCGAAAACTTATTCGAGAAGTTATATTAACCAATAAATAAAATTAATAAATGTATACTAAACTATATCGAGTTTTATAAAATCTCTATGTCTATAATAGACGGTTATCTAGTGACATCTCCAGGGTATTGGGTTATCCCTTTGGAATGCACAGAAGAACCAGACAATTCCAATGAAAATAATTTTATATTTTTGTAGAATTTTTATATTATTGTATAGACAATTGTATTTTTTACAATTATCCTATATCAAAAACGGTTATAGCCCAATTTCAGCTGATATTTGGAGTTTAGTAGTTTTAATATGGACACCTTCAGTTTTTTGTACTGGATATAATTTGAAATCGTACCAGAATTTTTATTTTTCAAAAGTTTTATTGTCTTGACAGTTATTTTCAACTTTAAACTGTCAATTGTTTTTTTATCTCTTTTTTTTTTAACCGTACCCAAGGTTTTCAAGTGTTATATTTATATCGATTTTATATTTTTCGTAGCGAGTCTGATGTTTTATTTCGTGAACTGTATTGGACATAACAGATTAAATAATGATAAATTATGGAGATGGCAGTGTTTGAAAGTGTACGTATATTTTATTGAGTAAACTCACAAATACACATGGGACACATATTTTGGTTAAAGCAATTGAAAAAGAATAACTGTCTATAGGCTATACTGCATTAGCATAATACAAGTTTACACAGTCTACTGCCGATGCAGGACGTTGAAGTATGTATTTATGTTTTTATGTATTATTCCATGTTCATAATTGGATATGAAAATTAATGGTATTGGTTTGTAACAATATAGTGTATAGTGATAGTAAAGTGATAGTAAAATATAACAATAAATTTAATCAACAAAATAATTAAAATATTATTTTCAGTTTACAAAGCATAGGTTCTCAAATTATTAATCGTAAATTCATTTTTGGTAAATCGCAAATTAATTTTAAATTTAAAAAAAATATATATATATAAATAAAAATTAAATTAAAAAATAAGAAAATTAGAGGTCTTTTTATTACTAAAATCCTTTTTTATACAATTTTAAAAACGAATTATCAACTATAGCCATAATAAAAATTACAATAAATAATAATTAAATTTAAATCAACATAATGTGTCATATTTGGAACATACTCAGAAAAAAAATTCATTATCATTGATAAATATAATAATTAAATCAACAAAATTAGTTAAAAAGTTCAACAAACAAAACTTCACCATTTATGAATATGTATTAACTGTTGCAACGATAGAATAATTATTACTTTACCGGAATGATATAACTACATTTATTATTGCGTGGATAAATTCTTATAGAGTTGACAATTTACTGTCAAATTTACAATATAATTTTCATTATATATTATTTATTGATCGTATAATATTTGTAGATATCCTTATGATAATAGTTTTATCATAGTAATGAAATATTGTTAATATAACAAAACATGGTGAATTTGGTTCTTTGGTAACGATTTGTCATTTTCAACCGTATATTTTTTCAGTACAGTATGTACCTAAAGGGTAATCTGTATGACATAGGTACACAGAAAAAAAATCTAGAAAATGTTTATTTTCTAAGTACAAAAACGAAAAGCTTCAAAAATAAGTGCGTGCGATAACATAATTGTATATTTATAAAAAAATACAACTCGACAAATTATAACTGAAAAAAAAAACAAATTTGTTAAAAAGTTAAAATGAATTAATTTGATAGGTACAAGATATTTTTCCTACCTTTATGATTAAAATCGATGGACTATGATCTACTTTGATCCTTTAATCGTTTTTGTGTAAAAAAGTAAAATAACAAACTATTTTTTTTTTTTAATTAAGATTTTGGAAGTTTTTGGTTATAACATTAAAAATACTCCTCTTTTGAATTAATTTTTACATTTGAGTTATATAAATGTTGGTTAGTTCCTGAATAATTAAATAATTATAGATTATAAATGAATTAATAATTAATTAAATTAAGTACCTATCTAGTTAAATTTAGATTTATTAAAAAGTCGTTTTTCTCGGTTCCATTTTTTAAAAACTATCTATATAGATATAACATTTTTACTTAATATTTTTCATTATCAATATTTTAAATTTCGTACAAGAATTGTTTTTTCCCCGCACTTGTGCTGTGCAAAAATAAATAAAATTTTATTTAGATAAAAATAATGATACAATATTTTATAATTGTATTAAATTAATTATTTTTTTCATCGAAACAAATCAGATAAATTGCGTTGATTTATTTTGTTTTCGTATTTTTCTGGACGATTTTACTTCTTGTATCTAAAATGTTTTATTATTCAATTAGTTTTTATTTCCAAGAAATTTTTTGTAGTATTTATCATAGGCTATATATATAAGCGTTAAATGAAGAATAGATACCCCGAGTCCCTAAATTAATGTGAATAAATTCTTGAAAATCGTGAAATAACATACTATACTTATAATAAATTATTATATACAGTATCTTAATGTTGATATTACTTATACTTTTATAGATATTTTATTTGGTCAATAAAATTTTAAATATACAGATAGATTCATAAGTTAGATAATTTACATATTATAACTTATATTTGTTTAGTTAACAATATCATTACATTTTTAAATAGTAAATTCTAAATTATTGTATCAATCGTTGATTATGATAAAATTAAAATTAAACGAGGTAGGAAATCCGACTCTAGAAGCATGCTAAACTCTCAGTGTATGTACCTACATATATTTTAGTTAATATATGATAATAATATAATAATATGATAATAAAAACAATAAACTGTAATTATACAAAAAAATAAATAAAAAATTGTAAACAAATTATTTAACCTTATATACTTATAACATATGAATAAAATTTTTTTAAATTGTAAAGAAGAGAAGGATAGTTATGTACTATTAAACAATAATGTAAATCAAAAAATACGTATATGATGTTTCTGTTTCATTTAATTTGATTGTTAACTTTATTATTGATATTATAGGACATAAAGTTTATAAGCTGTAATTATTTATATACAAATATACATTATATTTTATAACTATAACAAATTATATGATATTTTTGGTGTATACATTATAAATATTATGATGTAAATTTAGCTATAGCCGCTGTCCTTCAAAAAATAAATGAACTCTTTTTTCGTCCTCTATATATTTTTTTCCGTTTTCTCATATTAGCTTCGAACAGGTTTAATAGAAAATAATTACCTATAATACATCATCATAAAAGAAGTACATTTTTGTCAAAAAATAATACAATAATTCAATGATTGTGTGCAAAAAATGAGTACTTTATTAATTTTTAAGAATAGTTATATTAATATAAAAGGCGATTTTTTTATAGACCATATATTTATTATTAAATTTTTTATGAATATATTGAGTTTTTTAAAAAATCTAAATTTTTCGTTTGTATTTATTGAATTTATTTCGAAGGAATATTGAATTTAGTGTTTATTTTTTCAATAAAAACGAATTATACCATAAATAATATATTATAGGTAACGTTCAAACATAGTTTTATATCAACAAAATCGATTTTTATTTTTCATACTTTGGAAAAAATTGTATCCTTTAGAAATCTATAATATTATATATATAACCAATTCTATTATTAGAATATTGTTGTGGAAAAATTGTGGATTTTTCTCCTAAATATTAGGTATGTTTTATTAATTCGTGTACACTAAATAAAAACGCTACTAACAAGGTTACCTACACGCTAATTGCAAGGTGTTTTTAAATATTGTCCAAGACACCTAATTTCATAAACGTTTATACTAGGTATTGAAATAAATTACCATTGAATAGTTTTAACAAGAAACGAATTAACAGATATATTTCTTTAACTATTTGACTAAAAATTTAAAACGATAATTGTGTAATGTTATAATAAATTTAATGAAACCGGTGAATATAAAATTTTTATAATAATTGTAATTACAATCAAAATAGTGCTAGGTATATGAATATGTTGTTTTGGATCAACTGTGTGTCATGTTTTGGACATATTTTTCACTAATTGAAACTTTTATAATAAAATCCAATACTAATACAATCTATCCAATACTTTATTAATTAAGTTTCGTATTTTTTTCCTGTTTAATTATTGTTTAATAATATTATACTATTACCATATAAAATATTGGCACAATAGTTTCTTAAATTGAACCAATAAATACTTGTATAAATGACAACATTTTGGGTTTAAAATCATTTTTCATTGATTTAGTTTTATATTAATTTCTAATAATTTATTTTAGTCTTAGGTTCTTGGTGTAAAAATGTTAATAACAAATATTTGTGTGAACATTAATAAAGATATGATATTGCCCAAATGTACATCTTATATATCAATATATCCGAGTAGGTATTTATCGTATCAAACTATATTATTATCATAAACGAACGATTATATATATATTTTCTGATATCCATTATATATTTATATAATTTGTTTTTCACTTTTCTTGATCAGTAACATGCTCAAAAAGGGGAAACATAGATACACCCTCAACTCCTAACTTGTATTTGAGAAAAGGTCAGAACTAGAAATTTCCAGTTTTACGAGAAAATAAAATGTTATTAATTTTTCAATAAGTACATTTTTAAAAACCATACTTGTTTTCCTAGTTATTATTGCATTCATTTATAATTATTTTGTTTAAATTTAAAACTTGTATATGTATATTATTTTTAATGATTTCAATTCCAAAATTCAAGTTAAATTTACATATTATTTTAAAGGGTAAGTAAAATAATATTGGAAACTAACTAAAAAAAATAATATATATTATTATCTCATAAAATTGTAATTATTTTAAATAAATTTAATAAATATTTATCACTAAAATAGGTTTGCAACGACGGACTTGCGTGTTGTTTTCGACCATATTTATTTTTAAAATATACGAATATTTATTATAATAAATTTCCTGGCGGAATATAATATATTGAAATTCTGTTTACATTTTATAGAATACATCGGTATACGTCGAATTTTATCATAGTCAGTGAAAAAATACAATACAATACAAATACATAGAATAAGTACATAATATACACATTTTTACGCGAAAATGTAAACACTCCTTTATAAAATTCAAAAATCATTTGATCGTATGGACTTTATAAGCATGATCGAAGATCAGTTTTATTAATATTGTATACGAATTGGGACCTTAAAATCAAGAAATAAGCGTACCAATCGTAAATAAATTTTAAATAGGATTCATTTTAGAAGGATTGTAAAAGGTAAAAGAAATCTGGAGTGTTTCAAATCAGGAATTTTGCTGACAATTAAATTTCGGTAAAATTTATTTACACAGATCTAGTAGGTTTCATCGTATTTTTAAGGAAAGAGGATACTATTAGTTGATACTTTGATTTGCCCGTTTTTATCAATATTATGATAGATTGTTATTAGTGATGTTATATTTTAGATTTATTACTTAATTATAACGATTATTATACATTATTAATTTATTGAACTATACTGTCATTCATTAATATTATTTAATAAGAAAATTGTATTAATTAAGAAAACCAGTGATAACTTTATACAGTCAAATAACTAAATTACAATTAAATCTGTTTTATATATCCCCCATATTCCCCGAAATGTACAATTTTAAAATAACATTTTCTATTTATAATACTTTTTTATAGACATTATATTCAGTTATACCCAATGTACAAGATAAAATTCAGTGAAGATTTATTTATTCATAAATATTATATTCATAAAAGTAATAATTTGGAGTTACACCTTATTTGAAAAAAAAAATTATTTTTCATACATCCTATAATAATAATTCTGGATATATACCTGTTTCTGTGGGTCTTATGTGCAATGCTCTATTAAACCATCAAATATTTCCAACACTAGTTACTGTCGTATATTATAAACAATTAACTTATCGCCCACCCGTTAATTAAATTTTGTTCATATTTGCATTTTTTAATTACTTGCTTATTTACAATATGGAAAAATATCAAATTTCTGGAATGCTTTCTTTAAAAGTTCAAAGATAATCATTAGTTAATACAATTTTGAATTTTTCTCTGAACATTTTGACCCCATAAACATTTTTTCCAAGATATTTTTTCCTCTTTTACGAGATATTTTTAGATTAAGATATGAAATTTTTGGAGTTCATTAGACTCCCCACTTTATCAAGAAAAATGTTGGTACACACTTGTTCAGGATATATCATAAACAATAAAATATTTCGAATTCGTGGTTATTCGTATATTACGAACAATTAATTTTTACTTTCAAATAATGCACACTTGTTAATTAAATTCTATTAATTTCCTTCATTTAATAATTGTTTATTTATGGCATGAAAAAGTTACTTATCGAATTGTTAATTGAATCGTTTGAAAGCTCAATGATAATTAATATTATTCAAAATAACTATTTTAATTTGGTAATATTTTCTTCGGACATTTTTACGCTATGGACATATTGAATCATGGATATTTTTGATTTTGAACATATATTTTCCTAATGGGTAATTTTTATATGCATATTTTTTTAAAGATTCTTTCCCATATACATTATTATCATGTGATTTATTCTTGGTACATTGTAGCAGATTACCCTCAGGATATTTATTTAAAAAAAGTAAGTCATTTTGAAGTTCTGTTTTTTTGCTAAGACGTACAATGTTTGGAGTTCATTGGTTGTCCCTTTATTAAAGACTACAATTGATCAAATATATAATAAAATACTTTGAACATGGTGACTTGTGATTGTATATTACAAATAATAATTAAATTTCCACCCATTCATTAATTAAATTCCATTAATTAGAATCCTTTTTAATGAATTATCTATTATACGGAGTAAACAAGTTGACAATCAATTTGCGGACCATATAATTTTGAAACTCAAAGACAATTTTCGAAGAATGCACTACGGTTCGTCCCGATCGGTGATCTATTCAAAGGGTCCATAGCTATTTAAACCAAAACATTCATTCCATACTAAATACAAAATGTTTAAAAAAATCTAAATTTAAATACCCCTATAGAGACTAAATTCTTTACATATTATTTTTATCGTGAACACCGGTATGGCTTGTAAAATTATGGTTTAGATTTATGAACGTAGAATACAAAGGTTATACTCAGTATTTAAAAAAAAAAATGTATTTTATAGATATAGGTACCTTAATATTTAGAATACTTGGATTCGCTGTATACTCAGATAAAGATTCAAATTAGTATATTACAATAATATTAATTTCAAAATATGGTATATACAAAAATATACATTTTGGTATAAAAAAGTATTTTTTCATATATTGGTGAAATACAACCTTTTTACTATGAGCCTGTGTAATGTTTTGTAAGAATATCGGATCTTAGACTAGAAACTTTAGCTTAAAAACTGATAAACAACTTAAAAAACAATTTGAAGGACAATGGCTAGAGGTAATATTGTAAATTTTGTCGATAAAAGAAAATCATTAAAAATAAATGTAAACTTTATCTTATATTATGCTAAAATTAGTAATGAAGTCACTATAAAAATGTATGCCGTAATTTATTCTAAAACTCTTTTTTAATTTAAATATTAAGTCGAGTTTTTGATTTCGAATTCAACTTTAAATTTAAATTCGAAAAATATACGAAATAAAGAATTATTAATAAATATTTTCATTAGGTATCATCAATTCGAAACTTTTTTTTTTTTTTAACAGAATTATTATATTGTTATTATAAAAACGAACGTAAACATACCATTAGGTGCCAAAAACGCATTATTATTTGATATAAAAGTAACATTTCGTACTTACAAAAAAAAATAAATAAATAAATAAATAAATAAATAATAATAATAAAATAAAATAAAATTTGGTATTTTTTTTTCTTTTCAAATATACTCTCTGCTAATACGTTATATAATACGTAATAATACGGGGTATTATATTATTGTACCGTGTTTGTAATGTTTTTTTTTTTGAGAAAACTTCAAATACGAATTTTCTTTTAAGACCCCCCGAGTGCTTTACGCACGACAGAAAAACATATTATAACGTCTTCGATACGTCGTAAAGTTGTTAGGAAATAATACGCGAACGTGACCACGGTACAAAACGTATCGTTGACAACGTTACGAAAGTACGCACAAAACGTGATGGGCGTGTAATAAAATAATAACGACACGTGCTTACCTTTCGGATTGGAAATTTCCGGCGCCCGCCGTCCGGGTGGCCTGCGTATGTTACGGTAGTATTACGTGTCGCCAAAATGGGCTCTTCAAGAAATGAATAAATAAATTAATATGAGAAAAAAATGAAAATATCATGAAAATGAAAATAAAACAGTCGGTATCGTCACGTATACTTCCGGCCGGCCCGATATAATATTATCGGAAACGCTGTGCCGTTCTACGCGCACGAAAATACCGCACACGCCGTGTGTACACTGCTCTAACCGTCGCGCACCGTGTTGGTCGACGGCCCACGGCTGCTGTGCTGCTGCCTCTGTCTCTCGGGGACGCCACTCGTCGTCGTCGTCGTCAGTGCCAACACTTGTTGCCGGAGCGGGCGTGTTCGCCGGCCACTCGTCGCGCCGTCGCCGTCGCCCCGCGTAGCGCGACCGCGGCGCTTACGGGCACACGAAACTGGTACAAGTGGCGCCGTTCGGGGGTTGAGGGGCAAGCAAAGGATGGGCTCGGTCCGAAAACCGGTCGACTCCGATTTTCGCAAAATTTTGGTTTTTCGGTCGAATGCTTATCGCGCAAATGTTGGTGCAAGAATCTCCGTCAAGTACAACTTATATTAACGAAAATACATAAGCGTTGACCGAGAGAATTTATTTTTCCGTACAAGAAACGGACATCTTCACAATTTTAAGTTTTTTTTTTTTTTTTTTGTTTTAAACACTTATTGCAAAAAACAACTTATTATTATTATTATTATTATTTTTTTTTAATAACTATTAGCAATTTACATTTTTTTTTTTTAACTAAAACTTATGATTCCTAAAAATAAATCGTGCGTTAAGACATTTCTCGTGTCTAACTTTTAAAGGCTAAACGGAAAAAAATAACGGGAGGAATAAAAATGCTACGGAATTTGGGTAACTTGGGACTTTTATATGGAGGGGGGAAGTAAAAACAATATTTTCACTAATCTTCCTACAAAAAAAAAAAAAAATTCTGACTATTCATAAAGCAAAAACTTTACATAATTTTGTATTATCTCTATAATCTTTATATATGCCACGAAGAAACATAACTTTTCGAAATACTTTACAAACATCAAAGGTGTGTACTTTATAGCAAATATATAAATAAACAACTTTTAAATTAGGAGGTAGGTATAGAAAATAAGAAACTTAAAACACTGCACAATTGATAATAATAACTAAAAATAAAAATAAATAAAATGTTTAACTTATAAAGTTTATAAAATACGAAAGTCAATTATAAATTCTGGAGACAGGAATCTTTTAGTTTTACAATGGTAATTGCTAATAATTTGGTTTTTATAATATAGAGGAAATTTAAAGGATATGAAATCGTAAATTAAAACTATACTATTCAAAATATTTGTTATAGATCGGAAATAATTAATACCAAAGATTAATTTACTCCAAATATTTAGTGTAACACAACATTGACGTGATAAGGTTAAAAAATTGTATATCAATTTTCAGTTATTCACAAAAATATTGATTGGGCAAAAAATAAAACTACCGAAAATAATGCAAATTAATAGGTATAAATCAGAAAATAATACTACCAACTTCGCTTAGAATTGTATTTTGAATTGAATATTTCAAATAAGTCTTGACGGATTCAATATTAGATAACATTTTCTAGAAATCACAAATGTATTAATTTCAAGAATATCACAAGAGGATGGCTCTTAAAAGTTTGGCACCACCCCCTCTCGCTTTTTTTCTTCTTATTCGTATTCTCTTATGACTATTTGGGATCTCACACCATATTCACTTACAGCCACTCATCTCATAAGTTATATTACAGTTACATTCATCCAACTATTTTTTATTCTTCAAATAACATGTCAAATTATATTAATATTATTATTATAGTTTTATTATTTTATTATTATTTTTGGCTTGAAAAAAATTACGCATACTTGTCCCCATATAATTTTGTAAAACATCGGTGTGTGCATCGTTACACTCCGAGGAAGTCAATACATATGTAGGTACCCATTTGAATATAAATAATATGTGTATATAAAGTATAAACCCACTTTCCGACTTTACCTTAAAGTGGTATATACATAAATCACACAAACGGTAGTTTTGCATTACGATTAAAAACATTACTAGAAATATTAAAAAATGACGGAGAACTTATTAACATATTACAAGTAACATGTAAAATGTTACAAGTTTGATATAATATATGTTTTACATTATTAAAATGAAATAAAATGACGTTTGACCTTCAAATGGCCAATTCAAAAATATCTGTTACAAAAACAACTATTTATTTCCCCTGCATGAATACAAAACTGCGTACTACATACACGGCATAGTAGTTTTACATAATCCCAAGCAAAGTATTGGGGAAAAAAAAAATTTTATCTCTCAAAAGTACCGACTAGAACGAATTATTTTATGCAAACGCCTACTCGACTCCTTCTGGTTGAAATTTTGCTCACAATAAAATAAAACATTAATGAATATCATTGTACAAATTAATACCGTCCTCGCTAAGCTCAATATGTAAAATACTGATAAAATCTAAACGAATATGATTATTTAAAAAATAAAAGAAAACCATTTAAATTAAAGTGCGTAAGATACATTTGTTTTGAAAAATTACAAAAATAAAAAAATCCACCAGTAGGGGGTGCTGGAATCGTGGGATAGGGTGTTGATGGTAGATCTGGGGCAGTATTTTGTACGAACGTTCGTACGCCATATTTTCGTATACGAATGAAATTTGCTATTTTGTACGAATTAATAACATACGGATCGTTACGGACGTTATCATCGGTGATTTTTAGTAGTAGAAATATATTTATGATAAACAAATGAATGAAATCAATTAAAATGAATTTTTAGAGCTTAAACACATATTATAAAATTGATAGAAAATAACATTTGGGAGTTAACCATTTTTTGAAATATTATATTTTAAAAAAGTTACAGTAATTTCATAATGGTAAAAAAAAAATTGTTTTTTGTTTACAAGCTTAATATTTAAAAAATTAATAAACCCCTACGGAATGTTGTCACCTCAAAATTATATTATAGGTGTTATAACTTTAAAATTACTTTAAAAAGCCATTTTATTTGTTTTGCGTAATCATATTTTTTTAAACAAATATCGCAAATTTATAACAGTAAAATATAATACTGACACAGGATTATTTTTAATCATTTTTAAATTATAATAAAATATTTTATAATTGTTGGATTTTCATTTTTCTAAAAAATATTTAAATTATTCCATATACAAAACTCCTTAATAATATGGTGTACGACATCGTCTTAATGCTGAAACTATTATTAATTTAAAGATAAATTTCGTAATAATTGTATAAGTATATAAATGGTAATTTTTATCTAAATATATTGTAGTTATAGATTAATTTGATAATTTATATTTCAGACTTACTAATATGTTACCACCATAATTAGAATTGGTTCCAAAATTTACAGTTGACGTTAATAATAATGACCAAACGTTAGTATAATCTAATTTAAATAAATTGGAAATAGATTAATTACAATATTAAACTTCATAAACATGTTGACTTTTAATGATTTGTTCTTTTACCCTCTACTTCTGGTGTTCTGGTGATGTTATAATAATTGTAAACAGTGTTACATGTACAATAACGTTATAGACAATCAAAATGATTTTCCGACAACGTCAAAGTAAGAATATTATATAAAAATTATCAATATCTAGGACCTAGTTATATTTTTTTAAATAATGGGTAGAAATAACTACACTTAGTTTAAACTGATGTACCGATTAATGTGTTTTATCAGGTCTTTATATATTAATTTAGATATACAACTACAAAACGATCAAATGTTAATGATGGTACTAAAAAATAAGGTTTGACCTAAATAATTAATGCAGCTACTGATCAAGGTGTAGCGAGCGAAGAGAGAAACGAGGTGCTTAAAAACTACTATGAGCAAAAGTTAGTAATACTTCAACAGATGGTGAAGTTGAAAAAACGTACCTAGTATTTTTAAAAAAAAAAATATATTAAAATAAAAAAAATTAGCAAAGGGTATATTAGCTTTAGATAAAATCAATAGCGTTAGTGAAAGTGACCATAGTGAGGAATAAATTATAATATTTTGTTTGATTTAAAGTTATATGTATGTTAAAAACTTTAAAATAAATATATTTGTATTTTTTATTATAATTTATATGTTAGTTAAATTTTTCAAATTTTCGTTTAATTTCTATGTTATATATAGAGTTTGTGTTTGTATGCATTTTCATATATTTATACATATATTATATATATATATATATATATATATTTTTAGCGTATATAGCTCGATGAGAGTAAGAAGCGGCTTAAACCGATATAAATATATAGTCTATTATTTCAAGACCTAATAATAATGATAACAGCTCCCTCAATAATCCACTTAAAAGTAAAATGTTTAAATCTTTTGAAACGGGAATACTTTAACTGTGTTTCCTGAAAAATATGTAAACCAATGTTGATGTAAAAAAAAGTTTTACTGTTTATATTATATTCGTTTAGTATAATAATTCAAAAATATTTTAAAATAATACTCTCAGATGAGAAACTTATGACAAGGAGTCTAGTGGACGAAGATTACCATTCCTTACTTTTCCTCAAGTATGTCCCAGAATATGAGTCCATTCTTGGTTTTTTTCCGAATTCAACCACTTCAAACATTCGTACCTGATAGGCAAGGCTAGCGTTATGAAGATCTTTTTTTTACTGCTAAAATATTATGCAACAATTTTATAATTTCCGTGAAAATTATAGGAACAGCACAGTTCAATAGTATAGGATTTTACAAATAAGCATGCAAAAAAAAAAAATAAAAACAATCATAAAATTTTGTAACTTATATTCCTACGCCCCACCGTTTAGATATTCCTAACTATACTAAAAAACATCAAAGCGATTAAAAAATATATAAATGTGTATTATTCACGTGATTATATAGTACGTCGATCCTACTATTAAATTTAGTAACATATTCACCACCAAAATACTTTGAGTATATAGTAAAATACTATATCTACTAAATTATTTTATTCATGAATTTATTGCTAAATCAAAATGAATCCTATAGCCTGCATTATTATTCATATCTTAACAAATAGAATTTGAATGAAGATAAATTTCGAGTTTAAACACCACTTTCCAAAATAGTAGAGAGATACTTTTTCATGAACATTTTTTAGAAATATAGTATTTAATAGAGGCATTAAACTAAGTTTTTAAAATTCATATTTTGTACGATTCAATCAATTTGTATGACAACACTGTATTTTTAGAAAGATTTTCTCAATATATTAATTAATAATTGTTAGTAAAATTAATATTTAGATTTAATATTTGAGAACTTTCATTCAAGTTGTGTTTAAAAATGTATTAACTTACCGCTATTATATAAATAACATAATATTCGATTTTTGCTACCGTAAAATGTATATTTTGTAATTTATTATTACACGTTTTAAATCAGTATATTAATTTTATTTTTAATATCGAAGAGCCATTTTATAATACCTCAAAAGTCACCTCGAGGAAGCTGTTCTCATTAACATTCAAATAGATTTTGAAATTTCTAAAATTTAATTTAATGTTAAGTATAATTAATTACGATAGGTTAGAGTATAACTATTATTATTTTAGCCAATGTTGGGAAATTTAATGATTTTTTTTAACGTAGTAAGTTAATAGAAAAAAAGGGTAAAATTTTAAGTTAAAATAATTTTTTTTTAGTACGAATCAATATAATATTTGAGATATACAGGTAAATTAAGTAGTATTATTTTTTAGAAATACTATTATTTTTTAACTTTAAGTATTTTAAAAATATTAAATATCATTAATATAATAGTATTTAAAATACAAACATTAAAATGTATTTATAATAATTATTATTAAAATTAACAACAAATAGGTTCACAAATATGTTTGATTAGTTGTTACTAGGTACCCAATATTTTCTTCAAAATTCCAACGAATGGAAATTGCTCATTTCAAATTACTACCTACCTAAATATTGTTTATTAATGAAAATAATAATATATTCTTCAATGTATGATATGGGTAGATCACTATATAATATCTAGGTATTCTTGTTCTGTTTATATTTTCGGGAAATAAACTATTCTTTTAATATAATAATTGTTAAAAATGACAAAAATAACTATATTTTTGTTTAACCATTTTGGCAATACAAAATATGAAATCAAAATGTAACAATTATTTCAAAATTAACTTCACTGAGTTTTAATTAGTAGTAACTCGTTATTTAGAAGTTAATATAACTAAAAAATAAGTTAAATTAACAAAATCAAGTATAAAAAATTAAGATAAAAGTTAAAATGAATTTAACTTAGCTTTTATTATATAAACTTGTTAATGCCTAGCATTGGTTTTACCTTTATAATTTATTATAGCTTTCATAATTGAGTATTATTATTCTTTTTACATTTATGATGTTTATATTACAAGTATGGATTTGAATGTACACACTTCATTGACAATTTTTATGAAATACTTTTTCTATAAATAAATAAGAAATTTAAATAAAATATTTATAAATCTACCTTCATCGGTTAATTATGAAAAATCTCATAAACGCAAAATCAAAATGTTAATTTTATAAAATAGCTCTTTTAGCTCTTTAGCATTCAAAAAAAAAAACCATATTTCAAATATTTAATAATACATGGTTATCCATTGTAATAAGTAAATAATACGGTAAAATATTATTGTTGAGGGAAATGTAAATCAAATATTATTTTGGCATTTTGGCGGAAACGAAAACCATTATTTTGATAGAAACAAACAGGATTTGGTACATTATTTTTTCTTTAAAGAAAAATATCGACGATTTAAAGATACGAAGTTGTTCTGTAGTGTTTTGAAATTGTTTAAGAGAGCGTTTTTAAGACTCAATATTTTATTCTTTTATCTTTGAATTCAATTTTTTTTATACAATATAGAACCTATTTAGCCGTATTTTCTTTTTTAATGGACCTACAAATCTCGTATACGGCTTAAAATGTGCGTTTTAAAGACACTAATAAAAAAATCAATTTTGAAAAAAAATAAATTGAATTTAAGAGACCTGTTTGCTATAATTTTAATGCTTTTGGATTTTCCAAATTTAAAAATAGAAGTCTTAAAATATAACTCCCAACCAATTCAACCAATTTTACCAAAGTTCTTTCTAGATTGTAAGTAAAGAAAAATAATTAAATTTATCCACTTTATCCACAATTGGTTTAAACAAAAATGGCATCAGTGTATATTTACAATAGGCTGTGTTACATGCGTTTAAATTGCTTTTTCAAATTCGATTATAATACATTTCGGTATATATAGAGTTTACATAATATAATACTACACATTTTCGTTTTTTTATAGTACGACCGTTGGAATTTTCATACTGTACGTATTTCCGGGTGCATTTTTATTTTGAAAATCTAAAAAATCAGTGGAATTTACAATCTCCAGCAGGAAATAATGTCGGTCTTAGCAGCCCATATAAATTCCTATATGTCATATACCATATACCATATACCTACCTATTTACAAGTATGCACCTGTTAACCTATACAATATAAAGTGCACAAGTCAATGATATTAGTATTATGGATACCTACTGATAATATATAGTGTCAGTGGCACAACCGATAGGGCGGACTTCGGGTCCGGACCCCACCATTAGCGCAGGTAAATAGCAAGATAGGTCCGGAAAGTCCACTATGTGAGTGGTAGCATACACCGTTTCTTGCCGCCGGTGAAGTTCACCGCGGCAGGGACTTTCGGTAACTACTCCATCATTATAGTGTACATCAGGCATGTCAAACTCATAGTATCAAGTGGGACAAATATATTGAATAGTTTACTACACGGGCCACACACAAACATTTAATGAAAATAAAAATATTTTACACACATTTTTCAATTTTATTCTTTGAAAACACAAGTACAGTATAAATTCAAAAAGTTAAAAAAAATTAACATTTTCACTTAAAAAAAAAATCATATTGATTATCTGTAAGATAAGTGTTATTTAAATTACAAAACAAAATCATATTAATAATTATTTTTGGACGATATTTCACATCTCTTTTCTCCCACCAACTTTTAAATTTTGGGAGAAATTTTATTGTCTGAAGCCACTTTTCACATTGAATTTATATGTGTATAGGTTAATCTGGATCTTACGGGTGATTTATTGCTGTTTATTAATGAAAATAGTTTTTCATATTGATAAGTACTACTAAACGTAGAAATCATTTTACACACAAATCTACGAGTTTCTACATATTGTACCGACACGAAATTGTAAAAATCAGGCATCCCAACCTCATTGAATTTATTTTTTAAATTTGAATCATTTTAATTATCGATCATTTCCATTTGTATATGTGCTGGAACTTTTACTGCGTCTATTGAAAAAGGAGACGTGAACAAAGAAAAATCGTTTTCTAAATATTTGAAATTTGAAACCTATTTTCGAATTCAGTTTTCAAACATATAATTTTTTCTGAATATTTTTTGTAGAAAATTGGTTCATTATTACTTGTTTTATACGTCACGAAAGTTGAGAAATGTGTTAAATCTTCATTTTGTAATTGTGTTGTCCATAGATCTAATTTACATTTGAAAGCCTTAACATGGTCATTAATGGCTGTTATAATTTGATCTTTCCCTTGTAATTTTAAATTTAAATTCGACAAGTGCTTCGTAATATCGACCATGAAGAATAGGTGTTGTAACCACATTGGAACCACATTAGAGTAGGGGTACATCAGGGTTTAGCTTTGAGTCCTTACTTATTTTCTCTGGTAATGGATGAGATAACAAAGGATATACAGAGGAGGTACCATGGTGAATGTTGTTTGCAGATGATATAGTACTGATAGGAGAAATTCCTGAGGAAGTGAATGGTAGACTTGAAGAGTGGAGGGAAGCTCTGAAATGTAAAGGACTAAGGATCAGTAGGAGTAAAACAGAATATATAGAGTATGATTTTGGTGAAAGGGAACACAGAGGGAATAGGGAAAGGCTAGAAATAAAGTTAATTGGGGATGTGGTGGGAGAAGTGGAGAGGTTCAAGTATTTAGGGTCCGTTATACAGAAAGATGGGAGTTTCGAAGAGGATATGAAACACAGGATGACCCCAAATAGTTGGGAGAGAAGGCGAATAAGAAGAAGGAGTATATAGGTATATATCCTATCAATTTTTTATGAACTATGATATATATGTATACAGTGCACACTTCGACTATAATATTAAATTTGCTTTTTCCATTCATTTTGAGTTTTACGATAGTGGATTCATAAAGAAAATATTATTTCTACTAATTTTGTAGAGTACATCTCTGAAACATTTGTAAATAATATGATACATTTTAATCTAAGGCAGTGGTTCCTAAACTGTGCAGCACGCTTCCCTTGGGAGGCTTGAGCACTTAACCGGGGAAACGTGGAAATCTATTTTAATGCCCCTCCACTTTGAAAATTTGAACTTTTGGTGGACCCAAAGCGTGGAAATATTTTTTTCACAATTACATAGAGAAGAAGAAAAGTTAATCGATATTTCAATTGATTCTTATAATCTATTTATAATAATAAATCTAGGAACTTGTAACTTACACTATATATATCATATACTGTGCTAAAATATTGATGCGGTAAAGATTTTAAAACTTTTTAACCGCTTTTCAAAACTATGTAAAAAAAAAAAAATTTAATATTTTTAATTTTTGTATTAATTTTTTGGGGTGTCGATGAAGAGTAAAAATGTTCAAGTAAATTTATTTTTGATAAGAAATATAATCTAATTGGTATTTTAATAAGGTAATATTTTATTCCTAGTTATTTTCTGAAAACATAAAAGAAAACTATCGAGATTGACCAAAACTGATTGTAAACCTGCCGAAGATAACATTATACAGAATTCACTCAGAATCGTTTTTCTAATACAATGATTAATCTACTCTTTCAAAATATATAAAATAATAATTATAACCTTTCCTGTTCATGGAACAATTTCTACCATCTGTATAATTGCTCGATTTGTTTTAAACTTTTAAGTTTTAACAATGGAAGGCATGGGAAATTGTTTTTATTTTTAAGGAGGCTTGAACCAAAGATTTTGGGAACTGCTGATCTAATTACTGATTTAAAGATACATATTAGTAGACGTTTTTTCAATTTAGTGTAATCTGTAGTTCATTCTTTCGATATCTTTAACAATGGCGTAATTATAGGAATATATTCCTTCGAAGGATTTTTACTAAAATCCTAAATATCATGTTAGCATTACTATGTTTATAAAATAATGTAATTTACCAGTTCAGACATATGAAATCCAAAGTCTTAATTTCATTCATTATAAACCCTTAAAGGTGGACACAATATTCATTAGAGTGAATGATTTTACTATTTTTGTTCAAAATTACCGACAAATATCTAAAAATGAAACTAGTTTTTGATTGAATATTAAAACACGTCGTTTGGGCGAGTTCAATTTTAGTGAAATATATTTAAGAAATAGGCACTTGATAATATCTATATCCTATAAAAGTTTTTTTTATAGTTTTGGGACTTATAGAAAATTATCAATAGCAGGATAATTCATTATCTTATGATAATCGTATATAAATGTAGTTTGTGAGTTTACCAAACATCTGGGTAATTCAATACCATATGTTTATATGTTTATATGTATATATTTATTGTGTTCTTAAATTAATCAACTAAGTACTGGTAAGCTAAATTATGTTTTTAATTATCACGTCTAAATTGAAATTTAGTACCCATTATCGAATTTCGCATTATGGTATTAACTAACATTCTGAACATGTTTATAATATGGTTTTTGAGGGTATTATTGTTTAATTTGAATCTTTAGAAATTTGAGGAGAGAACAAAAGGATAACCAGTTTAATATCAATTTTAAATACTGGTTAGTATTGAAATGAATATATAAATATAAAATTCAATAACAAAACAGCAAAAATTAAAAAGTTGCCTTTAATATTTATTTATTTATATTAAGTACGGGGCGAACCCAATTATATTGTATAGTAAACATGAAAATCAAAAAGAAAAATTACAAATAATTAAGATTAAACAGATAAAAATTAACACTAAGAACTAAGGAATAAAGGGTCCTCATTGGCCAGTTTCATCATACGGACAGTAGAGCAATTAGTTAAATAATTACTGCGGCTAAAAGGAATTCGGAAAGGGAAAGAGTATCTGGAATAAAAAGTTAGAACTCTGAAATTAACTTTAGACAGGAGGGCAGGGACATCGACTTCACCATTAATATGTTTAGAATGAAACGTAAGATTACCCTGTTTTCTCCTATCACACAAGGTAGACAAACAAAGACGTTGCAACACAGGTTCATACTCATGAGGTGCGCACTCAATGTGTAATGCGAAAGCGGCAAATTTCAAAAATTTCCGCTGAACTCTTTCCAGCTAACAACTACTATCGAGTGTGCATGGATCCCAAATAATTAAACCATACTCCAAAACAAACTGGACGAAAGAGGAATATAAGGTCTTAAGGGAACTGGACAATTTAAAATCAGCCGAAGTTCTCTTAATAAATCCGAGAAGTTTCAATGTAATTAATGCATGTAACTTTCTCTATATGGATCTGAAAAGTAAGCGACCGATCAAAAGAAATACCAAGGTCCATAACACAATCACCTGAGTATTTTAGAGCAAAATCGTCAACAGAGTATTGAAACATGATATTCTCGCAGGAACGAGTGTAGGTCATCGTATGACATTTAGGAATACTAAGCTCCAAGCCGAGTCCCCGAACCCAACAAGCGACAGAATTAAGATCATTTTGTAACAGTTCACAATCATCAGTGGAGCTAATACGGAGAAATATCTTAATATTATTAGCAAAAATAAGTAGTTCACAGTGCTTTACCACATCTTTGATACCATTAACAAATAGTGCAAATAGAATAGGAGATAGATGCCCTCCTTGAGGTACGCTAGAGGTTACATTAACTGGGCTGGAACAAATACCATTAATCTTGACAAGCTGTTTCTTCTCAGACAAATAGGAACGGAACCAAGATAATAGCTCACCGAACTCAAGATTTAATAAAACTTTCAACAAAGCACGGTGGTTCAAAGGCCTGGGCGAAGTCCAAATAAATGGAATCAACCTGCGAATGCTTACTAAAGGCCTCATAAACATATTCAGTAAAAATTAAATTACAGGTCGTAACAGAACACCCAGGGCAAAATCCGTGTTGTTCATCGATAATGATATTATTAATAGGTCTATAAATCAAATATCAGGAAAAACACCTTCAAATAAAGATTTACTGTAAATAAGAAATATTATAATGATTAAAATTATTAAATAATGTAAATAATAATAATGTTTTCCAATAAACCATTACTTGAAAACATAAAAAGAATAAAAAATGAAAATCTAAGAATTTGGTAATCAAAATAATAAATATACATATATATATATTATATAGGTTAAAATCTAAATATTAAAATCTTTAAATACATCAATTAAACACAAAATAAAATGGTCTCAAAAATATGTGAAGACTGGAGTCATAGTATTGTCTTTTTCAAATAATAATTTGAATAATTGATTCAAATTTTGACTAGCTGCCATAATAATGACGAAATTAATGAATTTTTTTTTGTCCCCAGACGTGTTCGGACTGAAAGGTGTTCGAATTTGGAATCCCGAAGCTATCCGGGCGGGTGAGTCGTTGCGGCTATCATGCGACTATGATCTTGACGGAGTGCCTTTATACTCAATAAAATGGTACTTTGGAGACCAGGAGTTTTACAGATTCGTGCCGAAGGAATCACCCCCTACCAGGGTTTTTCCATTGTCTGGCACTACATCTGTTGACGTAAGTATATATTTTTATTATATTAAAATATACACAAATACGACTAACTTTGCAAATGCAGAAATAAAATTTGTTCTATTCAATATTTTTATTTATTCATAATTAAGTTATTTTTTCTATATATTTTGGTACACCCAAACCTATAGATAAATTATAGGTTTATGGTTTTAAGTAATATTGATCAGCCACAAAAATACTTACATCTTTACAAACATTGAATTTATTTTCAAAAATAAATACTGAACACTAGTAAATTATTTTAATAAAAATATTTAAAAAAAAATCAGATTTTAAAAATTGTCGTCCTGAAATTTATTAAAATAAATTTTGTATTTTGTATTGACTTTCAAAATACTAAAATTAAATAAAAGTAAAAATTTAAATATTTCAATTATGTAGTACAAAAAATGAGATTTTTCAAAAGATTTATTTCTGAGAGTTACCTATAAATTTATCTAAAAAAAAAATGTTGGAAAATCTCCCTCCTCTAGTGTGTTCAATTTCCGGGTTCTCCTATATGAAAATATGATATAAACAGATTAATGGAATAACAATCAATTGTCAAGTTGAGCAATCTTCCTATCAAGTAGTGTTTCAAACTTTAAGAACGGTTGGTTAGACTTCTAAATTTTACCAAACTCTATATTAAACTTAATAACTGTATAATATTAATTATTAAATATTAAGACAAAAGTTATTGTATTTATCAAATTGTCTTGGTACACGGTGTATTATGTAGAAATGCTCCTTTTAACCCTTCGTTAGTCGTCTTATTAATATGAACATTTTTAGTCACTCGGGGTAAAATAATACCCCATTTACTAATTTAATTTTAAAATTAATAACTTTATAGATTATATTATTTTTGGCCAGAAATGTATCTTGAATATATGTATAATTATTATTTCAATTGTTTACTATGATTTTTTAAAAATATTTTGCACATAATTTTAATATTTAATCTATATTTATTAAAATATTTACCATTGCTAATACCTAACATAATTTATTGTTTCATTTGTAATATAATAAGAATATAATGATCCAGTCTTTAAATTTGTATAATAGGCAACTCAAAAAATATGTTGTCATCATTATTAATTACTTTATGTTAAAAAGGAGCCCTAATAATATGGTTGACAAATAGGATAAAAAAATATTGAAAAAAATGATACAGTATAATTAGGAACAAGTCTAGTTTAGCACCTCAGTCACGAATTTCAATTTTATTTTATTTTTAATCGATAGTAATTTTAATACTGATTCCAAATATGTAAATATAAAATTACGGAAAAAAATAGTTAAGAAGTTATAGCAATTTTGAATAATATTGTACTATGAAAAACGATATATTTTACGTTGCAATTTTATATAAAAAGTGTGAAATCCGCGAAACCTCATTTTTTTTCGTTTTAAAGTAATAAATTAAAATTGAGGTAGGTATTTTTAAGAGAATTTCTGGGAATATGAGCAGCGCTCGCTACGCTCACTTCAGCCGATTCTATTTACTCGCTATGCTCGTGAATGTTCTAAATTAAATCGAAAATATCCTTCGATTTGTTACAGTATAATTGTTTTGATATTATAAAAGATTAAAAAATGTATTTTTTTTACTTAGCAAGTACATTTTTAAATTTTACAATTGTTCTGTAAAAATTAATGTTTATTAATAAATTCATTTTTATAAGATCGAAAACAAATTTAGTCACCTGGGGTAAAAGATTACCAGACTCCACTTTGAAAAACCGCTTCCTTTTTTATTTTGTACTTATATTGTTAAAAACCACACTATTATCTTAATACTCTTATCACTTATGATATCACGGCGGTGGAAGTACATATGTTTTAATCTCTTAGAAATAAAATGTATTTAATACGTCTGGGGTATTAAAATACCCCGTGGTGACTAACGAAGGGTTAAAAGTCTGCCAGTTAAATTACATGGTGTTTATCACTATTCTGTATTACAATTTAATGCTGGACACTTTAAGTTAAACTCTTAAAAGTTCTGATTAATGGCTATAAACTATAATAGCATGTGATCAAATCAAATGAATTTCGAGTGCATATGATTGGCAAAGTACTATATGTCTGTGTACTTATAATTGATTACACTTCTATTTATCTGAAAAGATATATTAATTAATAATAAAATACATTTATTTTATGATATTCCTAAAATAATGCACATAATAATACTAAGGATCAACAACACAAACATAAACGAGATTTACAATTAAATATGCTTAGGGATTAATCGCAAAATAGATGTTAGAAAAATGTCATCAATTACCACGTTAACAATATTATTACTACACAGTAATATTATCGTACAGGATACGAGAATATTTATTTAATTATTACAATTATAATAATATACAAATAACATTCGTATAATATCACGTATAATAATTATTATAATACCGTATGTTAAACGAATAAAACTTCGTTCCCTCAAACGAATGTTCGACGTAAACACGAATATAACTGCAGTGTATTCATCTCGTATATAGTCCCCAAGGACATTTATACACAAACCTTAGGTTAGGACTACCTATAAATGATTATATGCTATATACCTACGAGTGTATAATGTATATAAATATACTTTTCAACACTGTTTGTACAAAATTTGTGTATTTTATTACAACATTTAAGAATTTACCTAAATGTAAATTTTCTTGGCATTTTAAATCATAATATATAGTTTATCATCCATAATTATTATTAATTATTTGATTATTGTATAATTAATTGTTATATTAACATATGGATTTTAATTTTTAATTGTTAGTCGAATAATAATAAAAATAGTATTTATATCACTTTTTAAATTTATATATATTACATTTCTATCATTGCTATAATATATTATATACTGGAATAAAAGTCGATTTTCAAATGTCTCTCTATATAAAAATATAAAATATTATATTACGATAGTTTAACGATTTTCTAAAAGTTATCCATACTCACATACATATACAGTTCGCATACTTTATTCTCAGATGAATTTTCCATTAATATTCCTTTGAACAGCTTATCTCGAATATTTGTCATGGCCTTTATCCCACCGTTAATTCCACTTCTGTAAATAATAATTTTCGTTTCGCTAATCCTTCACTGGTCCAATCTATCCCCAACATCCATTCTATATACCATTTCTGTTACGTGGTTGTATATAATATTAATCGTTGACCCCCTTTATATCTCCTCTACTGTTTCGTATATTTAGATATCTGAGTCAGATGACCACGCCGTTACGCTAACCAATCTTCCGCGGGATATGTCTGGTCACTACAAATGTGAAGTCTCTGCGGATGCTCCACTATTTCATACACAAATCAAAGAGTCGTACATAACCATAATAGGTAAGTGCATCGGTTTGACAACATAACCATGAATATATATACTATAAGGAATGCGCTTTTTTCATATTATTTTTAACAAACATTAAAAGAAGTGCTATGGAAGTTAAAGTATGATATTTGTATTAAATATTATTATAATCATAATATGTAAGCACCTATTATATTTTAATAGTAATAATTATTTACTTTTTTGATGATAGTAAAAAATGCCTTGTATAATTTTGTATAGTATCTTCCAGATCACCATTTTGATAGACATTATTGATAGCTGAAAATATTTATGTACTCAAGATATAATAATCACATTCCACATAATATATAGATCAATGAATGATTGATATTAAATAAATCAAATTATTTTCCTGTATTAATCATACTATTAATATTGATATTGTCTTCGTATAGAAGAACCACAGACGCCACCGATAATGTTAGCTGGAAAGCTCAAGTACAGCAAAGACGAACCAGTACGAATAAACTGCACGTCTTACTCGGCGTTTCCAGCCACAAATCTCACGTGGTTTATAAACGATAAAAAAGTAAGTAAAAGTTTCGATGAGTTAAATTTTTGTGTTAACATATCACAGATTATATAATACCAACAATTATAGGCGTTATTTTGTTAAATTTCAATAGGTGAATAAATACAAATATAACAAATATAGGTACGATATACGAATTAGTAACAATGCAAAACCAATCCTTTCAATTGAAAATTACTTTATTATCCTTACAATCATATTGTTATATATAATATATAGCTGAATTACACGGCTTTCCCCGTGCGCAGTTTAGAACGATAATGTAATTATTTATAATTTAAGTATTATAAGTCATTTAACTTAATTTATGATATTTAAAAATAATTCTGTAAACATATTATTTTACGCTTATATATTCATTCTATTATACCTAGATAGAACTCTGAATGAAATAATGTACTAACAAATGACTTAAGTCATAATCTCTTCATACACCACATTTAGTTTTATTTTGTGGTGCAAGAACGTATAAATCGTCAGGTCTTTCTACTCTAGAAAATGCTACATACTATGTGTCTATGTGAGAAACAGTAATTATCTAAATCTACTCAATAATGGACTAATGTCTGACCTTGCACTTTATTTATTGTTATTAAAAAATGAACTTTTATTGGAAACTAAATTCTTCTGTATTTAACTGGAAAATTGTTGATGTGTGATGGTATTTTCGGGTACAAATATTTTTTCTACCTTAGCACATCCTGTCAAAATTTCAGCTTCAATTACATTTTTTATAAGAGAAGTGACACGGACCCTAGTTTCATTACATAACCTAGGACAATTAAAATTTCTTAATAATATAATTGGAACTCCGACCATTAATAACATTTTATGTGGAGGCACACCAAATGGAATTTAGGAATTTAAGAACTCTATAAGAAAATGTATCGATTCTTCACTGTCGATAATTGTATCGATGGAAAAGTAATCTAATTCTATTACTTTAATTTCATTAATTATTTGTGAGTTTATTATATCAACTCGATTATTTGTCATAGTTAAAATAACGCGTTCGCATAAACATCCACTACTTTCATTTTTGTAATTTTTTAATTTTTAATACACTATAATACAATATATATATAATATTATAATATATCATAAATATAATACACTCCTATAAAACTATACTATAATTCTACGATAATATGTACTTCACTGTGAAAATAAGACCAACACCTATTTATATTATACATTATAAAAATATACATAATATGTTCCCTTAAGAGGAGAGCAGCATGGCCTTTTTAAGAGGTTCTATATAGACAATTTTAAGATAAATAAGAATCTAACAATTTAAAAATATTTATATGCATTTTAAAGATGAATATTTATTGGTCCTATTAACATATAATTTTTTATTGTGGTTATATTTTACAAATTTATAAAATTATATTGAAAATATAACATTTAAATTATTCAATTATAACAACTTAAAAACATTGCAAATAGATGAAACAAAAAAAAAAAAAAATGATCAAGAACAAGTTGGTCGAACCCCTACTTAGCTGTTTTGTAATATGTGCAAAAACAATGTAAATATTAAAAATAAACTACGTAGGGCACTAGATAATGTTGGTATCGATCATTTATTTATTTTAGATTCTGAGCGTAGCGAGGGAGCTAGTGGTTTTACAATGATGTTTATTTTTTTTTTTTTTTTTTTTTCTCTGTTAAAAAATTTACTACCAGAAGGAGTGCTCCGATCTTTACACTCATACCCTGTTTCCGGTAGCAAATTGCA
>JAIPRL010001054.1:75093-99516 GCA_025469235.1 Pemphigus obesinymphae
TTGAATATTGGTACTACACAACTCTTCCTCCAAGCTTCTGGAATTTTTCCTTCTACTAGTATCTTATTAAAGAACTTTGTCAGCCATTGTATACCTAAACTTCCTAATACTTTCCATACTTCTACTGTTACTCCATCTGGTCCTACTGCTTTCTTATTTTTCATTTTTCTCACTATGCTCCACATTTCTTCTTTCCTTAGTAAATCCACCATACCCATATTCTACTCCTCTCGATAAATTGCGTCTCTCAAAAACTTTTCATTTTATAATTCCTTAAAATATTCTCTCTATCTCTTTATCACTTCCATGTCCTTCTTTAATACCCTTCTATTCTCATCTTGTATACACCAAACCTGTTCTAGTACCTGGATTGTTTTTTTCTTCCCTTAGCCAGCCTTTACACTTTTTACTCCCCTTCTTTTGTGTCTATCCTCTCATACAACTGATCGAATTTCTCTAACTTAGCTTTACTTACTACACTTTTTGCTGCTTTAGATATACTTTTATACTCTACCCAATCTTCCTTCGCTCTGGGTTTCTACAATTTTTTATACTGTATTTTTATTTTATTTTTATTTTTTGTTATTATCTCTGCACTTCTTCTGCCCACCACCATGTTTGCTTATCCTCTGGCATATTACCTCTTCTCCGACTAACGGCTTCCTTCTAACACCATCGATATCATGGCCGTTGGGTAGTCCCACACATATAACTGATGGGACTGCCACTGCAGCCGCTGTCAGGCTGGTACTAGTTATCTCATTTCTTAGGTTAGTTCCACACCCAAATACATAATTTCCTCTTACTCGTTTTCTCTGCAAATATCCGAGATGGGAAAACTCGCATATATATTTTTGAGAACTTCTCATACTATTTTCACAAGTTTTATGCCGACTGTCAACCTAACATAACCTCAATTAGTTGACTTCTACGACAAACTTGAGATAACCATGGAGATATTCTAACCCCCTTCATAGGGTACGGAATAAATATGGGTATAATATAACAATTTTAAGTATTCGTATATATAGAAAACATATTTATAAAATACGTATTATTGTAGGAATGAATTACAATATTTGTCATTTACTCGTATGGTATCGTTGATACAATAGGAAAAAGAGCGAAAACCAAAAAGATAATCAGAACTTCACATTACTTAAATATACTTCACATTAGCTTAATTATTAAAAATAACAGAGTTTTATAAATCTTTCATTTAGTAAATCCATAAAATAATTTTTAATTAATATTGTTGATATATTCCAATATGACATGATAATTACAGAGCTGGGAATAAGTTTCTAAAAAAGCTAATAAAATATGTTATAACAGAATTTTTTACATACTATTCGTATAATACTAAACAAATAAATTTAGAAAACTGGTTCAGCAAACCAAAAGTGAAACCAAAATATTGTGGTTTAGGTAACCATTTGATAAACCATTATAAAAAAAAGGTTAATGACCTCATTTTTTTGCTCATCAAATTATACAATATGTATGTATATATAACAATACAAATTATTTTATTGAACCAGAAAAATATAAAATTTTAAAATTTTAAAAATAATCAGTCTGAACCCTGACCTCGTGACACCATCTTAGCACACTGCACCATTAATAGTCATTAGATATAACTTCGGATTTACGCGATTTGATCAATTTTTCAAATATTTGTAAAATATTACTTTAAAAATAATATCATTTTCCAAATTATGAGTGGTTACATATATCACTGAAAGTGGTAAAACCCAAAACTCTAAAACAATGAATAATCTAATATACATTTAAAAAAACATGAAATTAAAAATCCATTCATAAAAACGAATCGATTAATATTGATAACAGTTCCGAAATTCAAATCTTGGATACATTTTATATAAATGTCCAGTTAATGTATTAAATTGATGTCAGATTAACAAATAAACGTCTAAAAATATTTATAAACGTCTTGTATACAATTTTATTAGAAAATAACTTTTTGGTCATTTTTGTAATCGTCTTTATTGTATTCACTATTTGTGTATTTAGTACTTTTTCATATGCTCTTTTTTTTTTTGTCCTTTGTCTTTTCGTTCTTTTTCCAATTTTATTGTGTAACTGGATTTTTTATGCAGGTAAATAGTTTTACAAAATACACCAAAACATCGGCTTGGATAATGATTGAAGCAGATGGATTAGAGACGAGCAGATCACGGTTAGAGCTGACGGCTCGGCCCTCGTATTTTCCGGGTGGCCGGATGACGATTCGTTGCGAGTCCAATCAGTTCCAACTGTATAAAAAGTACTCAGTTATTGAACTGACGGATGATTCACCCAGGCTAGCCCAGATGATTAGCCCTACCACTGTGCTTAGTGCAGGTAAGACCACTCCCGAGAACATCCAATGATACAATTATAAAGAATAAAATTATGTGGATGGGGGATAGTTCCAGTGGCGTATTTATAGAAGGGATAATAGGGATAGATTCCCTAAGAATCTTTTTTTTTATTATTTATTATTATTGTCGTAAGTAAAGTATAGACAATTTTAATGTTTAGAAAAATAATCGAAATAAAAATAGCTTTTTAGCGTTGATTCATCAATTCATTTATGTAATTAAAAATAAATTAATTAAAAATTAATACTTTATAGAAGTCTTTTTTTGATTTTCCAAGTAGTTTTCATACGTGTAACGAAAAACTACCTTTTATGAAGAAATTATCACAGAAAGTTATTGTAAATTAGAAAATAATAAATAAACTACCTAGTCATAGTGAATAAATATAACTTATATAGTTCATACTATAAAACTGATAAATAATATTTATAACTACCAAAAATGTAGAAAATTATAATGAATTGAAAAATTTAAATGCCAGAAACTTGAAATTGACACCAAACATTTACTATCTACATCTATATTGATGTCATATTTATACATTTTTGTATTTATTATAGTAATTTTTAATAAAATATACAGGTATAGGTATTTTGATAATCATTTCTCACATATTACGATATTTACTATAAAAATATACTTATACACTTTTTTAGGATATTTTAAAATTGTATTTTGAAAAAATTCAATGACTTTTTTTTTATTAAAATCGATAATTATTATTGAAACTAAATATATAATATTTACATGGCTGTATATTGAAGTATGAATTTAAATATATATAATATGTTTTTTTCAACGCATATAAATGTAGTCCTAATTATATTGACATCTAATTAGTAATTTGGAACACTATACTTTATTCGTTTGGATATATTGATGCCTGATGGTAATTAGAAATAACATACATAAATATTTACAAAAAAGATTTGTGATAATTGATAATATATAATAAAAGGATTAAAATAAATACTTAACATATATTTATGTATAGGTTTAAGTTAAGAGGCATTATTGAGGGAGTGTAGCATTCGACGAAAAGAATGGTTATGACTATAGGAAATAAAGTGAAAAGGAGCATAACAAAGGTCATGACATTTGGAGAAATAGTTATAGGAACACGATACTATTTGAATGTATAATCAATTAAGCAATACTAAAATTGTATTCTATGCTAAGTAAAATAATATTGTTAATTTAACTGTAATTAAAAATATAAAGATGGATAGGATTATGAAAGTAGATTGTGACTAAGATAAATGCAGAAAAAGTGAAAATGCTATTACTGGAGAGGTGCTCTGAATCAAGGATAAATATAAATTCAAAGTGTAATATTATATCCGTGCATTGTGGAGAATTTTGTGTGAACCAAACTAATCTCTAAGTATACTGTGAATAAACTAGGTATCTAATTAAACCATTGGAATGCAAATTGTAAAGTGTAGACTTCTATTCTAAAAGTGTGTAACATAAACGAACGTGTATGGAGGAGTATATTAAGTATATCTGTATATCTACAAGTTAATCAAAGTTTCATGTTACGGAAATGTTTTCATATATATTTAAAATTTTAAAATTTAATTTAAAATAATAAAAAAAGAATGTTTTTATGAAAAAGTTATAATATAGATTTAACATTTATATTTTTAAAAATTAATTTAGAAAGGTTATTGGGAAGTTAACTTATACAAAATATTAAATAAGAATCCGTACTTTTAATACAGACATCACATAAAAGTATGTTTTTTGTTAAATAAAATTTAGATCGTAAAAATATTTTATATTGTTAAAATCCAAAATACTTCGCTTAGCACTTCGCTGACTAATTAATATTATGTTCATTAAAAAAATAAAAATAAAATTAGTTTTGAAAATCAATATTATACCAAATATTATTTATAGACATTTTAAAATAATATTTTTTTCACTTTACCATCTCGCAATTAAAAATTTTTTGTGTATGTCATTATTCACAAATAGTGCAGTATTGCACCAGTACTAAGTACAAAGTTTTGGCGGATCCATACATACATAGTACTAACTAATATACTAACCAGTAATGCGTCAGTGCTGAAAAATAATACAGCTAACCAAGCGTTGGCGAAGTACCGTTAAGTTACGAGCACCACACAAACTGTGAGCAGAGCTTTATCTATAGTTCATTTTATTTTTTTGGTCTTCTTATAATGAATACTATTTTCATGGATAATAATTTTTTAGAAGGTTTTCACCAGACACTATAATAATCATAAAAATACTTTTATTTAATACATTTGTTTTTTTATTGAACTTTTATATTATAAAATGTATGTAAGATTAAATTTTGATCAACCTGTATTGTCACATATTATATTGTATAATTATTAGAATATGCTTTCATAATAACATCTTACGATGAATATGACGTTTTCCAGGACCCCAGGCAAATTCAGCCGACCGTTTCGTTACAAGAGGCGCGTTCATTTTGTTCGCTATCCTAGCCAATCGAATAGTGCAGCCGTCGTTGTCTAGATAGCTTTACACGATTTTCGTGCATACAATAGCCAAAAATCCCAACAATATTATTACATAATTGATCAAATTTGTCGTTAGTGTATTTGATGAGTATTTTACATAAATTTACTATAATAATAATACATTAAACAAGTATATTTTATATACTCGTAAATATACGTATAAATATAATGTTGTATAAGTTTATTATTAAATAAACACAATTGAGTATTTATTTTCATTCATATTATTTTGGGAATGTTCAGGACAGAAAAATAGCTGGTGAGTGGGACAGTCGAGCTGATGTATAAAAACAATTAGGTATTTGTTTTAATAATAACTATTTAGAATTTTGTAATGGACGACCACAAACTGTTGGCTAGCTCTTTTTCTGTCCCGACCACAAATCATAAATTTATATAAAAAAAATCATTATTATGCGTGTAAAATCTAATATTATTTATTATACACTATATGGCAATTGTATAAACATTATATTTAATTATATTATATAAAATATATTATATATATTTACTAGAATATTATATTGATGTTCCAATGTTTCTAAAATAATATCGATTATGTATAACGAGCTATTTATGTTTTATTTAAGTTTTTGACAAAATAAAACTGAGTAATTAATGTTTTTAAATTTTTATACCTACTTATTTTTTTGTTGTCAATATATCTGTTGTGCATTTAAGGCTTAAAATAAAAGTATGAAATATTGTAATCTGGTCTGTAGGACTAAATTGTTCAATTGTAATACATTATATCATCTAGCAACAAACTTCGAAATAATAATTATTTGGTTTTAGATAAACTCCAAAGCCAATTCTAAATATAATATAAATACATTAATCATTTTGGTACATTTTATATTGTACACAGGGCTATGGAGAGAAAATCCGGGCCCGGGATTTCAGACCTCAATGTTAGAAATGTACACAAAAATGACCAGAAAAACTTAAAAACCAGAATTATATCAAAACAAGAAATAAAAAAAGGTCATTTGTAGAAATGCGTTTACTTTTTCTCAAAAATCCTGGCCCGCTAAGATCTTCAGGCTTCGTGGGATCACCACCGATCCCACTTTCGAAAGGCCTGGTTGTACAGAATTATTAAAGAAAAAAATATTTTAAATTATTAAAAAAAAAAAAAAAAAATAGATTTATAAAATGTCACGTGACATATGCAACAGATACCAATATTTTAGTATAGTGTGTTCTGGTGCACATTATGCGAAAACATTTCAGAATTCCGTCTCGTATCCAGAAGAGCAAGATAATGACAAGGATGAAAAACGAACGAGTAGTGGATCTTCGTAGGAAGACATTTTTCGTATCCGTATTATATTAACACACACAATTATATTGATACATATCACTTACATTATATTATATAGATACTTTTTATTTTGTATTATATATTTATATATTATAGAATCTATAATTTATATTTGTTATTTAGTATTTACATAGTAAATTGATAATTGATATCATTGAACATAGAGTCGTTGGTAAAATAATAATAATAATAATAATATTATTAGTTAAAAAATTAATGAAAATTGGGTATTCTAGTATTCACAGTTGCATTGCCTTTTTCTTAATATAACAGCGATACTTCATTTAATATTTCGTTTCAATTTTCTTGTAGGGATTTTCTTATTAGATTTAATCTAACCTTCACGCGAAAATAATTGTGTACAATTATAATTATTTATTATTGGATTCATTGAATTTACGGTTCTTGCTTTATTAGTAATCGTTTTGATTTAAAAATAATATGAATAATTAATAAAAAATATTTTGTCATAGTGTTTGATAACATCTCTTTCAATTTCTCCATTAAAATTATACATAGCAATTATTATTTCCTAATAGTATAACAAAAATATAAAAATATATTATTTATAGATAGGTACCTAATTATAAATGTGTACTATAAAATAAAATGAAATATTAATTTAGGATCGACAACCATATGATGTGTATCACTAATCATAACTACTGTTTATATGAATAATATCATAACATGGATCCGAAAAACTTCTTCCTGTGAAGATCCACTTATAAAAACCATGACATAGAGGCTGTGGTACTTATAAGATTATGGGTCAAAAGCTTTTCTAAAGTAAGTATACTCGGCTTAATGGATTAAAATATTTACAAATGGTCGTATGTTCATTGACGACGACAAATACGTCGTTTCTGGTAATACTATATAGACGTTACGTTAAAACGACTTTCCACAGACTTTAAGTACGACTATATTGTCTATATAGTGCCGATTTGTATTACTCGACGATAGGGACAAGTGTTTTTGCACGCATCATAAAAGCACCAAAGTGATAAACTTGTTAAAATTAACTGAATTAACCGAACGGTCTGTTAAAGATTTTGTTTGCCGATTAACTTAAAAACTCACTGACTTTTTAAGCGTACTTATCTATAACATATAAATTACATAGTTATAGTTTTACGTACTAACTTCGACATATTCATTATTTTTACGATAAAATAGTATTATTATTAAAGTACTTCTTAAAGTAATATAATTTCTCAGAAAATTTAATATTATTAAAGCGGCTCTCTGCCATCGCGTTTTAAATACAAAAAATATATTTATTTGGTCCATCGTAGCGATTGACCGAATCGTTCCTAAAAAAATTTTGAAAACTAATTTAAATTTGTTAACAATTTTACTTTTAATCGATTTTTTTTTTACTTTTTCTTAAATTTTATTCCTTAAAATTGTATATAAAAATTTAAAAAGTAAAAATAGTCGATTAAAAGTTAATTTGTTGATCTATTAAAATCGGGTTTTCAAAACTAAATCAGACAATATGATAAATCACTATGATGATAATTTAAACGATATTCATGAAACATTGACCATCATTTACACACATTTTGTGTTATTAAATTACAATAATAGACTTTTGGAAGAATATTCTCCAAAATTGAGAATTTTTGGTAATTTTCTTTCTTATATAAATTTAAAAATTGTATATAATATTTTTAATAAAATAATTAATTTTAGTATTATTGTTGTGTCCATAATTGTACAATTATAATAATAACTATGCTAATGGAATTTAATTATTATTAATGACTAATGAGCGATGAATAATGATGTTATATTGATATATTGAAAAACAATTATCTAAATTTTTTTATTTAAAAAAATTTTTTTTTTATTTTTAAACAATATATAAAACTCAAATGACCACACAACTGATGCAATGGTGCAATAATAATTGTTTTCGAACTACGAACTAGTGTATAAAGCCATTTTCATTGGTCAGTTCCAGTTATTACCACAATTTTAAGACATTTATTGTCACATAATTTGTAGTTATCACTTATCAGTTTAAAGTTATTTTTATAATTATTATGATGTTTATAGAGCGTGTTTTCGTCCGATTTTACAGGAAATCTCTGTGATATGATTAATTTTTACTATTTAGTGTTATGAATAATGATAATATTAAATTTGAGAGATTCACAGAAACCATAAGGATTTATTACTAAATTTAATTATGTCGTTTTAATTCATGTAACTTTTTTTTCTGGTTGATAATAATTTTTCGAGAATATTCTTTGTGTCTCAGTGTTCCTGTACGTATGTTATCGGTGTGCACATTATTGGTAAAAAAAAAATATTCTGGTTGAATATAGTTGAGTTTATAATATATACTAATATATACATATTATACATACACGCGTACAAACATATATGACACTCATATTATTTGAAAATTATCTAATATATAATTTATATGCCTATCAATTGCCTATACGAAACGCCGTTTTAGAAAAATCTTACTTTAAGCCGGTTTTCTGCCAGCACAATTTTATTTAACACGCGTGTAAATGATATTTGACGTTTCATGAATTTCTTCTAAATTTTACTCAAAAATTTCCACGTTTTTCCATCCATGCAATTTATCATATTTTTCGATTTTGATTTGGAAAACAAATTTGAAATGATCAATAAATTAACTTATAATTGAGTGTTTTTACTTTTTAATTTTTATTTCCAATATTTTAGATTCTGAGCATAGCAAGGAATGTATTGGTTTTACAATAATGTTTTTTAATATTTATTTTATGTATGTATATATACATTTTTTTGGCAAAAGGAGTAAAGTAAGAGATTTTTAGTATAGGCGTTTTCTCTATGATTTTTTATAAGGAATCTGTTCTAGTTAGTACTTTATAGCTGTCATTTTTTAATATTCTAAGCACTTTTCAAAAGCAGAAAAAATACAGATACCTATTATAAGGGAAATATCATGGAAAGTTGTTGTAAATTAAAATATAACAAACAAACTAGTAATGGTTACCGACTATATAGATAATATCACATATATTATATTTATAACTAATAAAAGATACTGAACATTTTTGTAAATTTAAAAAAGTATATGCCATAAGCTTGAAATGTATATCAAATATTTACCATAATACTATGTGTAGTAATGTCATATTTTTACTAGCCATAAATATGCTAATATTAATACTCATGTTATATACATATATTGTGTACATGTCGTAGCAATGATTTATCATCGCTCTCAAATTCAATATATCCGTCATCATTATCCTACACAACGTGCAAAGTGTTTCCCGGCTTTTTTTTATTACTTTTAAAACATATTTAAATATTTTTAATTTCTTTGATTTTTATTTTTATAAAAATACAATAAAAAATTGCTTATACAAAACCTTTTAAAAACAGAGTACATAACTCTTCTTAATGAGCCTCCATAGTACACACCACACGATTCTAAGAGGTATTATTTAGGCAATTTCTTATTCTTTAGCTGGATAGCATTTTGATCATGTAAATTGTAAGTTCTCATTAGTGTTAGTAACCTATATCAAAATTATTTGGGGAGGCATTACTCGCACCCTCGTGCACATTTCAGCGATCTATTTAATAACCACGAAAAAAAAAAAATATATATATATATATATATATTTACTATATATATTCATCAGAATGTCGCAATGAGTAAATCGATTTAAATTTTAAAAAAATATTCGAATTTTTCATAACATTTACAAAGGGAATGTTGAAGCACTTTATAAAATTGTCTTTTTTTAATTGAATATTAATGTTCAAAATTTTGGAAAATTTAAATGGTTTTAATCGTAGTATAAAATATGAAAATGAAAAATGTACTCAATCATTCACTCAAGTAAGTAATGGAAAATCTATTTACGTTTTCAAAATTGTTATTGGAGTACGTTAGTTATCGTGTCAGAATGTTGGAATTAGAATGAGTAGTTTTTGACCAAAAATATGGTGGTGTGGAGGTCTCTAATATTAATTTTAAAATTATCGTGTAAATAAAATACATTTTCCTAATTAATCCCATACTATACATAAAGGTATCGTATAGTTTTTAAAATGTAATTTATGTATTATCTAAATCAAAAATTAAAACTTCATAATTAACACTGAAAATGATAAATTCTTGACTATCAATTCGATTTTCAATATTTTCAGACATTATTTAATACAGTAATCTGTAACTATAAAAATAAATAGGCATTTAATATGCAAATCTAGAATTATTAATATTATATAAATAAAGATATTTAATTAAGAATTTAATTTGAAAAACTAAAAAGTATAACTTGCAAATATTATAAAACTAATCACTTCTTTTTCCCAAAAAAACGACATTTTTATTATTTTTATTTTTCCTTAAATTTGTATCTTAATAAGTAATTATATCAAATTAATAAAATTACTAACAACAAAATAATGACATAATTCTTATTCCAATATTTCATTTATTTATAGATAAAAAAATAGTTTAATACATAATACGGATTTATACTATACTTTTTTGTCTTTATACTATACGTTAAGATAAAAAAACGAGTGGCATTATAATAAAAAATATATTATTTGATATATAAAGTTTTACATAAATTCGCCTTATGTAATAGTTTACGATAAAAAAATCTAAAAAGTTAAATAATACGTTTATTTATTTTTGGTATTACCGTAATAATTCGCTTAGATTTTGAAGAAGAGAATAAATAACTCCCTCTATAGGCTATAGTATATATTATTATATTATATGTATAATGGAACAATGCATATACCCCTCGTTTTGATATAAGATTATATGAACGGACCAATAATATATAAAATATGAAAACAATTTATTTTCGAAATAATAATGATAATTTATCTACTTATATTATATTATACTATAATAAGTGATAGAAAGTTCTAAACTATATTAAGATTAACGGTATTACTCTCAAACACGATACTGGTATAGATCACTCATGTTTGGAATGCTTTCGACGAATCGAAACGAAAATTACAAATTCTAGGATACCTTTATAATTCAGTTCAAATATCGAAATCTGCGAGATTAACACCTATATGATTTATTCCTGTTATCTCTATAGAAGGGACTATTATTCTAATAATATTCTTATTTGCAATCAGTTATATGCGGAAATCTAAATATAACGATAATATTATGATACAATAAAATATAATATATATTATATTTAAGCCTATGTCTGTTTTAAATTAAGACATTTAGTCAAGAAAATTATAAATTCAGGTTAGGAACTAGTATAACATGAATTGATAAAAACGGTTAGTCAATTATGAAACATCTTTTCAGTTATTTTTAGTTATTTGTTATTATTTGAAATTCAGATGGATGAGTTAGAATGGAGTAACTTATGAACACAGAAATCAGAATGTTTGTCCTGATATTTCTAATTTTCTAAGCACAAATAGAATTCACCTATTATATGTTTAAAAATACAGTATTCAATTTTTAAACTCCCAATGGAATATTTATAAATTTAAGAAATAAAACTAAAAACAATTTTTCAAAATTTTCAACAGTCTAAAATTAACCAAAAAATATTCAAATTTTCTTTAAAATATTATATTATATCTATATGTATATACTTATGTTATACTTATAATATAAAATAAATAATAAGTGATTATAATATAATCATAATAAAATATTATATTTAGATATACCTAAATATAATATTGTGTAATACACTTTGCATGATGTTCCTAGTTATCCGCGAATGAAATAAATCAATTAATTGTATAAGGTAGGTAATTAATATATATTAATTTGAATCTTCGGAACAATTAATCAATTCAAATACAAAATCAAAATGTCCATAATATTATTCGGTAAATAATACACCATAATAATATTATGCCATTATTCAGTTATGGATTTTAGGAGAAACCAGAAATTTTAGAGTTCAGAAGTTTAGACAAACCAAATTTGAACTAAAATTGTGGTACATTCCAAAATATAATACATATTAATTATTTTCAGAATAAACCCTATAATATTTATTATGAAAATAAAATAACGAATTTTTTATTCTTATTTTTTGGTTTATAACTATGTTGAAGCCTGATTTCTATTAAAATTATGACTTTTTTTGTAATTTAAATTACGTTATAACTAGTTAATATACTAATACATATAATATAAATACAGCCGGGAGCGCATACAATTATTGAAAATATTTTCCTTCAACGTATTTATTTTAAACGTATTTTTCTTGAAAACATATTTTGGATTCTGAGAGAAGCGAGGAATGTATTGATTTTACGATGATGTATTATTTTTTTTTTATGTCTGTACCCAAAATTTCTATAAGAAGAAGTGCACTATTTTCTGCTAGCAACTTGCCTCTAGTTAGTACTTTAAAGGGGCTATTTTTCGATTATTAAATTTTTTCGATAAGAAAAAACAATTCAAAATTTGCATAAAAATCGGTAAACACAAAATTTAAAATTCAATTTTCACCACAAATATATATACGTAAAATCGGTATTCGGGACGTTCACTTGAAAATTGAATTAGTTCCTGTTCACGTTTAATGTGTAAAAAAGGAATTCGTTCATGTTCACGGTCTTTGAAAAAATGAACGCGTTCATTTGGTTGTTCATTTAAATTTTTAATTTTATATTTATGAATCGCTTACATGCAGTCTGTATAATATGAACCTTTATAAAATTAATTACTTGTTACTTTGTGTATAAAACATATAAACATCTACGTATCAATAAAAAAAAAAAAAAAAACACAATTTAGACTTTAGAGCATAAAAATATATAAAGTATCTATCAAAATTATATTATTAATATCCGACACGTTATTTAGTTCGAAAAAATTAAATTTGTAAATTAAACTATTTTAAACAGTTTAATAAGGATTTTTAATGATAAAATTAAGCACATACCAGGCATATAGCCGACTGAAATAACCCGGCCCTCTTCAAAGTCAGCAACCTCATTAGATTTTTAGCGTTTTGAAAAAAAAAAACTTTTCGCTAAAAGACGCTGATCCAATGCATGCAAAGGATTTAATGTTAGATGCAGCGAATGTTTTAACTATCAGTTATAGTATCATATAGTATCATATAAGTATCATATAATCAACTATAGTATATAGTATATAGATACCTATAATAACAAAGGGTACGTTGTTTTTTCATCAAAATATAGCATTAATATAGATAAGACTTCAAATTTCAGTACCTAATTCATTTTTTAAAGGATCAATTTTGGAGGGTATCAATGGGAGAAAAATGACAAAATCTTAGATATTATGGTATATGTCGATTTAAGAACATGTGCATTTTTTTTTATAAAAACAATTGTAAAGTCAATTTAAGTAGGTACCTATTTATTTGTTATAAATGTTTTGCATTTTTATCATTTACATTTAATATTATTAATAGATTTTTCACTCCTACTAAAAACGAGAATACGTTTTAGATTTAGGAAAACCACTATTTGCTGCACCCTAGATTGAATATTTTTTTTGTTATTATTATTTTTTTATTTATTTATTTATTTACGGAAATGAATTTCCAATTTCAAAATAACAAAATGACAGTTTATATGTACATGGTAAAAGAATTAATCTAATAGTACTAAATAATAAAACTAAGTTAAACATTTAAATTATCATGCAAAATAAACTATTTATGTAATAAATTAATATAAGAATTAATAAATTATAATGTATTATACAAAATAAAACAAACTATTATTAATAAATTAACATAAAAAAATATATATAAGATAGTAAATAGTATTAATTCGATAAAATATTAGAAAAGTTGAGTAAAGAGGGGTTAAATATATCTAAATTATGAATTGAATTACCCGCGGTCATTAGAACATTTGCCGGGGTGTATAACATGTATTTTTTATTAATTGGTGAAGGATAAAATAATGATTTATTTCTTGAACATGATTGGTGTAATCTAAAATTTAAACGCTTAAGAAGTTCAGGACAGTTAATAGTACCTATTATGTAAAAATTTATATAGACATTTACAGTTCAAAAAATGTATTCTTTTATTTAAAGACATTATCCTAAAAAAAATTCAATAAATATCATAGTCTGAATGAGGAATTCCTTCTATATGGCATTTATACGATAAATATCTTAGGAAGTTATTTTGGATTGAGGATAAACTTTGGTTTTGTGTTATATTATCAGTGTACCAAATTAAGGCAGCATAGTCAAAATGAGACCATACTAATGAGTCATATAAAATTTTAAGTGCCGATTCATTGTTAAAATCCTTACACGTACGTTTCAAAAATCTTAATTTTATAAAAGCTTTATTTCTAATGTAATCAATATGATGATTGAATGAGAGCTTCGAATCAAATAAAACACCTAGGTCCTTAATTATTATAATTATGATTGAATAAATAAATAAATTATTAATTATTCTTAATATTATTATTTAAATTGTTACACCATGTGTATGGTGTATCTACTAATTTCCTTGTAGTACCTAAATGTAATCAGAATGGTACTTTAAAGAAATTATTTTTCAATTTTCTAACTTTTTCAACATACACGTAAGAAAAAACTGAACCGGGAAGGCAAAAATATAAAACGTTTAATTTCCTCAAAATTCTGAAAAATTGAGTTTAGAAATGTAATATTTTTACAAAGTACTGTATTTCATTATTATAATCTATTAGTTATGTTTTACATTTTTTAAAAAAGTTTTATAAATTAATTTTTTCAAAATATAATTGACAGTAATATATACCTAATACCTGTTAGACAGAGTTCCGCTAAAAGTCATTTGACTGGGACAAATTCCCTTCAAATTTAACATATAAACCTGCATTAGTATCATCCTACTCAATGAGCAAAGTGGTTTCATCTTCTATTGAAGGGGCCAAAGAAATTTGACTCCTCACAGAAAAAAAATAATGGTTACATGCCTAGCACGGTGTTTGGTCAAAATATCCATGGACAAAATATCCAAATACTAATGTATAATTTACGTATTTATTGTTATGAAAGTGTTCCCTGTTTCAAGTTTCCCTGTACATTAATGTAATTTTTTGTTTTTCTTATTATACTTATATTATTATATTATTAAAGACTTATTTTAATCATGCATAAATAAATGCAATACAATGATATTTTAATATTATATATTTAATGATACTGAATATGTTTCGTAATATATGAACTTATATTCAAACTAATCAATATACTTTGTACTTTCAATTTTTAATCAAATAACAAAAATTGGAGGGAAAATAAGTCGACAAGATTGGTATGATAAACAGTTATCATTAGTATTGCAAAAGTTTATGAATTTATTGTGATTTTTATCTTAAAGTTGGAACTTAAGAAAGTTGTTAATGCATAAATACTTAATATTATACCCATGAACCCAGAAACCAGATGATCCTACCTAGGTAATATAAATACGTTTTAAAAAAAAAAAACACAATATTTGGATATTTTATCTGTGGATATTTTGTCTTTGGATATGTTGGTTTGGATATTTTGTTGGTGGATATTTTGTCTTTGGATATTTTAATCTAGAATCGCTTAGCACATACACTTATCAACAAAATAATATGTTAGTTTTATGTAGATGAAAATGATAAATTAATGATTTTTATTTACTTTCTGAAGCCTAAAATAAAAATGTTTTCATTTTTTAATCATGTACGACTTGATATAAAACTTATAATAACATTATTTTTCTATTTATCTGTAAAAATAAAATTAGAAAAAAAATAAAAATTAGGTACCTATATTAAATTCTACCAAATCCAAATTATAAATGACTTTCCTGTTTATGTGGAATTTATAATATTTATTACTTTTATTCATAAATAGGTAATCCTCAATTATAATAAATTATTGAAACAAATGGATATAATTTTTATTTTGACATTTAGGTACCCATCTACTTACAATTTGAAAATTGCTTATCATATATTATAAGTAGGTACCAGTAATAATAATTTGTTATACAAAATAATATATAAATAGGTATTACTAATAGGTATTACTAATACCTATTTTATGAAAGTTAATTGTTGTTTGAGAATAATCAGACTGAATTGCTTATTTTATAATTAATAAATTCATGTCCAAGTTAATCACTTCTACCCCAAATTATAAATGAGCCATAACCTTCATATAAAAAATCACATGTATTAATTATTTATATTGTATTAATTTATGTATTAAATAATAATTATTTAACACAGTTACTGTTACGTAGTCAAACTGTTCGGACGTTTATTGTGCTAGTGCTCTGTGAAATTGCTCTTATCGTTTTCGGGTATAGTTCATTATTCGATAATAAAATGAAATGATATTTTAAACTCTATAAATGAAATTAAGTCTACTCAAACTAAACTAATAAATGCAGTCAACGATCAAGGTAAAACGCTAAAATCATTTAGTAAGAAATTCGACGAATTTAATACAAAACTTAACATTTTTTGAAAATAAGTTCTCTAAGTTAAAAACTGAAAACAGTCAATTAAAGAGTCGATTAGATTTATTTGAGCAAGATATTATCTTGCTTAAACAAAAAAACTCATTCTCCAGCTTTAGAGTTTGAACTATTAAATTAATTTAATGATCGTCAATCAAGAACTAAAAATATAATTATTTTTAATTTACCGGAACATAATTTTGATGACTCTATCAATCTCTCAGATACGGCACAATTAAATAATTTATTAAATGGCATTGATGTAAATCTTCAAATAATCAAACCTAACCGTCTTGGTAAATTATTAATTAATCGCTGTCGCCCACTAAAAATCACTCTTCCTAATGAAAGTGACACTTTTTCGATTCTAAGTGCTCAAATAAAACTTCGCGGAACACCTAAATGGGCGGATATACATATTTCTTCTGATCGTACACCTAAACAACGGGAAGTCATATCCAATCTACGTAAAGAACTTTCTAACCAAAGAGACAAAGGTGGAAAAGATCTAACTATTAAATATTTAAAAGGTATTCCATCTATTGTCTCATCAAAAAACTTATAAAGCAACTATCATTTTTAAATGATATTTATTAACAGAATGTCCGAGGTTTAAATACAAAATGAAATTCTTTAAATGCACAAACTTTCTGTTCTTATTTTAATGTTTACGTGTTAACTGAAACATGACTTTCAAAAAATATTAGTTCTTCTGAACTTGGTTTTGATAATTTCAATGCCTATAGATTTTTAATATCTACTTGTTAATACTAGTAGTCTGAGACTACTAGTCTCTCTAGAGGAGGTGGTGTCCTCATTGCTGTACATAATAAATTAGATTAAAAATTGTTAAATAAATCCATGTGCTCTTTAGAAGTTATATTTGTTCTTATAAAATTAAATTATAATAAGGTATGTATTGTTAGTTCAGTGTATTTCCCTATTGGTGCATCTGTAGATTTGTATACATCATATTTTGATATTGTTGGTGAATTGTTAACTAATTATTCTAATGCAGATTTTCTATTGTTAGGTGATTTTAATCTACCATCGGCAGCTTTCCATAACGCAAATTTTGTTTTTTTAAACAATTTGTAGTTTTTAAATTTTAAACAAATTAATAATGTTTTGAATAAAAATAATATTTTGCTCGACTATGTCATAACAAACACTAATTCTTGTACTGTATCATTTAATAGTTTACCTATTGTAAATGTTGATTTACATCACCTTCCACTTATTATTAATTTATCTGCACCCTATCATTGTATTAATAATTTAACCCATTATGAAACTATATATGACTGGAATAAATTAAATTATAAACAAACTACTACTAGAATAGGCGCTATAAATTGCAACAATAAGTATCAGAATAACGATATAAATTCTAATATAAGTTTATTTTATTCAAATATTTTTTCGATCATTAATGATTGTGTTCCAACATTTACATTATCTAATCATTCTAATTTCTCTTTATGGTTTAGCCATGAATTGAAACGCATTATTAAAGAAAAGAAATTATATCATTTAGCTTTTAAGAAATCGAATAATATTTCTGATTATATTAAATTTTCTAACTTAAGAAAAAAATCAAAAATAATAAGAGATAAGGACTATACCTACTAATTTTATAAACAATGTTCAAAATTCTATATACAATAATCCTAAATGTTTTTGGGAATTTTTTAAAGACAAAAAATCACAAAACACATTTCTAAATAACGTCAATTATAACAATGTTAATGCCGATAAGGGACAAGATATAGTTGACCTTATTGGTAAAATTTTTCAAGTGTATATAAAAACACCCTAGAAATATTACATTAGTCAATCAGACTATTGAATCTCCTTTCTGTGTCAATAATATTAAGATATCACTTACAGGCGTCCTATAGAACAACTCTGTAATTTAAAACCAAATTTGGCGATGGGTCCTGATAATTTATCAGTCAAATTTTTATACGAATGTCGCATTATTCTTTCACCTCATATAACTTTTCTTTTTAATCACTCTTTAGAATTAGGTGTGTTTCCATCCACTTGGAAAACTGTATATATCTCTCCGATCTTTAAGAAAGGTGATCGTTCTTTTGTAACAAATTACCGCCCTATTTCAAAGATTTCAATACTACCTAAAATATTTTCGAATTTAATGAATAAACCAATATACCATATCATAAACAATTTCTTATCTAATGTTCAACATAGCTTTCGTAAAGGACGATCAACTACAACGAATTTGGCTATGTTTAAACACAATATTATTGAGTGTTTTTCGGCTAGTTCTGAAATAAATACAGTTTTTACAGATTTCTAAAAAGCATTTGATAGTGTTTGTTTGGGCCGGGAGCATTAAATAATATCACGCGCACCCCGGACACCTTTGCTTCTCAAGCACTACCTAACACGTTATTTGAACGGTCGACCACACGGTGTGTATGTGCGTGAATAGAACCCTAGAGTTCCTAACCGGGGTCACCGAGGAAAACTAGGGCCTATGTAAATGTGAAAGTGTGTACAGTGTGTGTACATATGTGTGGGTGTGTAGGTATACTTAAACTTTACGACAGGTAACTTAAAACTAGTAATAAAGGTATCATGTATTACTGGACAAAGAAAATTATCAATAAATAAATAAATCACAGCAACACAGAGATTTTATAAATAAATAAAATAACAATTGATAATTAACCCTTTGGTTCAATAATAATATAAATAATGGTAATAATATAAATGGTATAATAAATAAGTTAGGTACCTAACCTCACATAATATTTCGACGCGTGCAGACTGGCCAGCCGCTACGTACCAATCCTAAATAAATACAAATAATTTCACACAGACACACAATCGGTAACTACAGTAATAATAGTACTAATAATATTTATTTTACACGCGTAGCAGAAATAGACGACGAATATAAGATTCTCTTGGTATATAATGCAGTAAATGTGAACAAGCGAACGGCTAGTATATAAGATTGGCGTTCGTAACTCGCGTATGGTAAATTAAATTAAATGTATAAATATTAGCTATTAGAGCCGATAATTAATACATTTATCAAAAAAAAAAAAAAAAACGCAACTTGAAATTGATTTACAAGGTAGGTACGATCCGTCCGGTTGTAATAGGTACCTACGTGTAAACGGACGATCACGGATGTTTTTCATATACTTAAACATTACACATATTAGACTATACGAGCCGATTTCGTTTTTATTAATAAAGGCGATTAGCGAAAGAAGGGATATAATTATATTGAAAAACAAACCAATTTTAATAATAAAAATCATTGTCTATACGAAGACAATATAGGTACGTTGACGAACGACCGACCACGACGACAGATGTGGTACACGACTGGGACGGTATATGATCAACACAAAATAAAGTATAAAAATAATAATAATTCACAAACAGATAATAATTCACTTATAATCAATGTGTGTGGCCGACCGGTGACGACGGCGACTGTGAAAATAAACAATAATAATATTTTAGATTATCGTAATTAATTGTAGATAGATACTGATAATAAGACTTACAATATTCAAGCCTCAACAGTGTTGACCATTCATTACTTATAATTGAGCTGAAATGTTTTGGGTTTTGCAGTATATTATTATCTTGGCTTCCTTCCTTTTTAACTAATAGAGTCCAGATCGTGAAATTAAAACAATATCTATTAGAACCTATCCATGTTATTTCTGGTGTCCCACAAGGCGATCACCTTTCGCCAACATTGTTTTTAATGTTTATAAATGATATTCAATTGGTTATAAATCACTCTAATCTTCTATTGTTTACTGATGATGCAAAAATATTTTAAAAAATAGATTCTATCTGTGATTGCATTCATTTACAAAAAGACTTCCAAAATTTTAATAATTGGTGTATTTTAAATGGCATATGCCTTAACATAAACAAATGCAAAGTATTAACTTTCAGTATCAAAAAAACTAGTATTAATTATGATTATAAACTAAATAATATCTCTATAGAACCAGTTAAGTCATTTGGCGACCTAGGTATTACTTTTGACTCTAAGCTATGTTTCAACAGTCATATTGAGAAAATAACAAATAAAGCCTTCTTATATTTGGGTTTTATTACTCGTACATGTTCTAATTTTAATAAATACGATACTTTAAGAAATTTATATTTTGCATTTGTAAGATCACAGTTAGAATACGATTCTCTTATGTGGTTCTCAGATAAAAATGTGTACGACTCAAGATCTTGAAGCAGTTCAAAATCGTTTTCTCCATTTTCTATCATTTAAATTCAAAGTTGAACGCCCACGACATACTGAGTATAATGGTTTATTAACATATTTTAATTTAGAATCATTAAACAAAATAAGAGATTACCTCCACTATACATTTTTATCAAAACTATTAAATAATTCCATAGATTGTCCTTATTTGTTGTCACAATTACATTTTCGAATTAATATTAAATCTACTAGGAATACTGACTGTTTTTTAATGAATAATATTTCTAAGAATTATTTAAGATCTTCTCCTGCTAATATATTGATGGCCATAGGAAATACTACTGGAGTAAATTTTAGTTGATTGTATATTACATGTTATAAAAATATGTTACTTTATGTTTGTATTTTGTTATATTTATGAAAATTTTTTTAAAAATGGATTTTTAATGTTAATTTATACTAGCTATCGGATTTTAATGCAAATCTTAGTGCTACCCAATGTATTTTATTATTTTGTAAATGGAGTTTTTTTTCTCCGTCAATAAATAAATAAATAAATAAATATATTAATATATGTACTTTATGATTTTTCGAAATATCATAGAATTAAATATTTCAAATGTAGGTACTTGAAATATTAAAAAAAATAATTATTAATTATTATATATAAATTATATCATATAAGGTTATATTGAAAGTGTAATTTCATATAGGTAGGTACACAGATTTTTTATTTGTATAGGAACCATTGGAAAAATAGTATTGTGGGATACACATTTTGAATTATATGTTTTTTTTACTTCGCTTTATAAATAATTAATGAATTATACAAGTATGTTACTAACAAACTTTTCAAAAGTTATCCAGAAATTATCAGTGAGGATAAATGTAGAATATCTATCTTAGGAAATAGAAAAAATGACGTCTAAGCTTATTTCCTAAGCCGCCAAGTGAGGTAAAAATACTTCTTATAATTGTTACACAAATAAAATACCTATATGGGATATTTTGACATTTTAAGATTTTTGCTAGTCCCAAAAGCTATAGTGAGTTGAAAAAGAGTGGAAAATTAAAAAATTTTAAGTTCTGATTGCAGGATACATTTTACGATTGGTAGGTATATAAATGAAAAAGCTAAATACTTAATGTTTTTTGATATTTTGACATTTTTTCCCCAGAGCCAAAGCCAAAGCTCCACCTATATTATATACATACATTTAATTTGCAAAATACCTGTATTCACAGTAGATAGAAATTTAAAGTATTAATGATTGATAGATATTTGAATGTTTTAAAACTATAGGTAGTAAAAATTGTAATTTATCATATCAATATTTAAGTTAATTCAGTAATTATTATTTTATTTTTTATTTTTTTTGCAATACCTACCTCCTAACTTCTTTAAATTATATTTAATGAACTGAATTTTAATTGGGCATTTGGACAAGAAAATAATAATATAGGTGGTAAATTTAATTTTATTAGGGGAGGATTAAAAATGCAATAAAATTTGTGAATGCTTCTAGTCCAAACTTAAAATGTTATTTATCAATAAACTAATAGCCCCTTCTAAAAAATAATTCTGACTACTGCACTGGTACGATATATATATATATATATATGCAACGCAACTACTATTTTAAAAGTATACTAAAACTGAAAAATATGTAATACCTCCATTTTAAAATTTAATTTAATTTCCATATTAGAGGTATATATATATTCTAAGTACATTAAAACTGCAAATTAAACTATAGCATACCTACTGTGTTTTCCATAGTATTAGTATGGTATTTTGGTTGATAAGTAGGTACCTACTACATTTTAAAATCTTTGTTAGTAAGTTTTTCATGTAAGTATCTAATGTAGGTAGTAGATACCTATATCTATTGTGCAAATATACTAAGTATTTAAATATTATACTACATACAAATTAGAAATTATATTGATTAGGTAATGAGTCAATTTGTAATATTTAATATGCTTGTTATTCAATTTTTAGGAAAATTAAAAAAATATAGGTACGTACCTACCTATTGAATATTGAGTTTAAATAAATATTAGGTAAGTACCTACATAATTATCCAAACATTAAAAATAATTATTTCGCAAAGGAAGGTTGGGCATAACGGTAGAGTTATTTGAATAAGAATAAAATAATGTTTTCCATAATGCCGAAAAAGTTTTCAATGTTTTTGTTTTTGGAGACAATTAAATGTTAATATTATATAGGTAGGTACCACAATAACTGATGAATTTACTATACTATATAATTAAATATAGGTACCTACAAATATACGTATACATAAAATTTGATAAACTATACTTACATTTATGCTTAAAAAAATGTAGATATTATACTTATAAAATTTTATATTTATAATTAAATTTCGTATGTATAGAGAACATTAGACATAGATAACAAAAAACAACTACATATAACCAAAATAACTTAAAAATATTTGAATTAAATTTAATTTATACAGTATTTTATTATGTACCTACTTACCAATTTTTTTTAATTAATTTTATTCATAAATATTGGTAAATGTGAGATATTAATAAGAAATAAAACATATTCTATATAGGTACCTTCATATGTCGTTTTAAATTAGTCGATGACTTTTTTGAAGTGCTTTCAGTTTTTCTGGATGGCAAATATAATAAGCATAAGACTAATATTTTCATCAGTTTCTTCGACATAGATACTTAAAATATTTATCATATCCATACGACGGAGAACACTAAAGTTCTCAATATTTGTACATACAAAGTCTAATGGTAGCTAACGATTTTCATGTGCCAGTTATTTGGCTAATTTACAAATTTAATTTCTTGCACTTTTTTCAACATCTTTTGTTCATTTTATTATATAATATTATATATTATTAGTATAATCTACAGTAATTGTCCAGTGTATCCACCGAAGCTTCGCTCAGAATCGGTTTTTTAGAAAGAAATTGTTTATCATTGCTTTAAAATTCAATATATCCGTTATAATTATACTACCCAATGTGCGAAATGCTTCCCACTTTTTAATATTACATTATCATTTTTTTTAAATATATATAATTTTAACTTTCAAGTTCCATCTTTATTATTCTACATAAAAATATATTTGCATGAAAAATTGGATCTCTCCTAATAATAAAAATAATCACGTAAATCTATTTTTAAATTTAACCTTTTTAGACAAAGATTTAAATTTTTTTAGTTATACATATTTTTTTTTAATTTGTCATTATAAGTCCAGTATAAGTAAACCAAAAAAATTTTTTAATTTTTTTTAAACATTTTTTAAAGAATTATTAGTATGTCTCCTATGAAACACAGGATTAAGTGTGGATGGAAAAAGTGGAGAGAAGCGTCAGGTATTCTGTATGATAAAAGAATTCCTATTAGGTTAAAAGGTAAATTTTATAAGGCAGTGGTGAGACCGGCAATGATGTATGGAACGGAATGTTGGGCAGTAGGTAGAAAGATAGAACAGAGAATGAGTGTAGCTGAG
>JAIPRL010001055.1:11806-25530 GCA_025469235.1 Pemphigus obesinymphae
TATTATTTTTATTATTATTGTTATTATTATTATTATTATTATTATTATTATTGTTATTGTTATTATTATTATTATTATTATTATTATTATTATTATTATTATTATTATTATTATTATTATTATACTAGAAATACATCGAATTCAGTTTTTAACTCTCTATTATTATTTGATTTTGGATCCGAAGGGTATATTTATATCTGCAGATGTTCAAATTTAGTTTTAAATGCATCCAATTTATTATATACGAGTATTATGCACAATACGTATTTTTAAATTTAGATACAAGATGCAATACTATAGGGGTATACAGTTATAAAAATCCCACAGAAATCTTCAAAATAGTGTGAAAAAAAATATTTTTAAAAGATGTTTTATGAATTTTTAAATTGAATTATTTATATTTCTACCGTACAAAATCTCTTAATTTTATTATGGAAATTGTTTACCAATTTAGAAACTTAAAAAAATGTTTGAAATCAATACCAGAACAATTTTCGGAGTTTTATGTATACCTGTTCGTTATACTAAGCTAATATATAGACTGAATGATTTCTATCCTGACAACCCATATTCCTAAAAAATCAGTATGGGAGACTCAATTCCACCGAGACATATATCTACTCGTATGTATGGATTTGAGACTTAATTTAATGTTTGTAGTTCAATTAAATATTTAAGTAGTATTGCAATAGGTCTGATGCGTGCCCAATGCCCAAATATTATTTTTTTTAAATTTCAAAATTTTTTTACTATCGTTCGTTTACCCGTTGAATATGATAGTTTCCTCTTGCGCTTTGGTATCGGTCACTTGCATGTAGCTCACCAACAGCCCATAGATCGGAGCACTATCTTTGTCAAGGTAAATTTCCATTTGTAACGGTGTTCCTGGATTGACGTTGAGTTCACCGTTAACGATACTACCTCCTTGCCGCACGCCGACATTCAGCATGGGAACTGGCGCGTTTTTCGTCAACGAAGTAGTTATCTCCAAATCCCTGTACAGTGTAATCATGTTAAGCAACAAGTTTCAAAATTATAAAATAACATAGTAATAATTAAATAATATTTTATTTTCTAATTTGACTTTTAATACTTAACTTTTAAATCATATACTTAGATTGGTTTCTAAAGACAAATGTTAGAAGTAATTAATGAAAGTAATTCGCTATTGTAACGACGTTATATTATATTTGTTACAATTTTTTCTATGTAAGAAAATAGTAATTTTTATATCTTAGTACAAGTAATATGTTATAACAACAATAGTTACAGATATATAGAAACCCCAATATTATTTATAATATTATAGTGGGAAAATTATTATTGTTTAAAGAATCATAATATTTATAGATTATTTTAACATATTTTTGAAAATCAAATACAGAAACTTTTAATATTTGTACTGTAAGCAAGTTCTAAAAATAATATAATAGGTATAAACAATACAATATCTATTGTGTGTTACTCGCAATAATTTTATATTTTAATCAAAGTGAATATGCATTTTATTATAAATTAAGGACGTTGGTACATTCGTATAGTTACACATTTTTCTAAATACCAACCTACGATATAGGTATGAGTTATTACAAATAGGTATATATAATATGTTATTGGAAATATAATTCAAATACTTTTTAAGTGATTTTTGGTATCTACTAGTACCTAGGGTTAAAAAAAAAATCAAATGAATAAATGATTCGAAATATTTTTTACATATTTAGTTAAGTGTATGTAATTAATGAACAGTCAAGTCATTTATAGAACTATTTAATTTTTATCAAAATTATGTTATCAAGATGATCTTTTAATAGAATATAAATCGTTTGGTTCTGTTTATTATCAGCAAAAGAAGAGCGGTGAAGATATTTAAATGAATGACATTTTCTAATGTATTATATCCAATGATATGACTTCTTCTTATACAAATCTATCCACTTAATACAAAATATTTTATTCACTACTTGCAGTGAGTACCTACTGCTACAGTGGAAAGAAGTTTTAGTCGGTTGAAATGAATAAAGTCATACTTCTGTTCGACAATAATCGAAGTAAGATTGTCAAAATTCGCTATACCTACTTAGCGTTGAGAAATCTATTGCTATTATAATTAATTTAAAAAAAGTTATTGAAACATTTGTACAGATGAAAAATTATAATTATATTTGATTACTCAATTGTATATATTAAACATATTTTTTTTTAAACGAATTACAATTTACAAAGACCAGTTAATATCAGTTAAAAAGTATTATTATATTGTATATTTGTATACAATAAAATACCTTCTCTTCCCCTAATATAAAATATGTTAGTAAAAGAATGTTATGAGTATAAAAGAAAAATAGTAAAAAAAAGTGGCCTCTCATAGTCTCTCATGAAAATAATTGACCCACAGTAAGTTCTCCTGATTAGATCCGTCACTACTATTACTACGATATTTTTTATTCTATAGTAAAAAAATATAATTATAATTTTTTTTTTTTATTTATAATATATCAAGTAGATAATTAATTACAATTTTGTTTAAGTAATGATTGAAGTAATTTCATTACCTACTTCAAAATGGGTAGAAACAAAATATTGTAAATTAATAATAGTATGACAATATCATACCTACTTGTTTTCGTTGTATTTATTTCACTGTCAATTTTGACCTATTTAATATTTCCAATTTATTTAAATCTTGTATTGTTTTCTTTCTTTTAATGCAATTAAACTTATTCATAATCAAAAAAATTAAACGTCATAACGTTATAAAATACGTATATGTTCCCCCATCCCTAATAGCTTTCTTCATTTAAAATTGAGTTTTTTTTTTTTTTGCAAAATCGAGTTTAATGTGTTAAATGTTATATAATACTATATTATCATTAATCGACTATTTAGAAATTACAAATCAGGCAAATTATTATAGTTATACTGTTTATATAATTAATAGGTATAAATGTATAATAATATTTTTTATATAATATCTAACTGTTCTACTATATTTTCTGGTTTTAAATATAAAGATTTAAGTTAGATACTATAAATTTACATTTTTATTACCTACTATCATAATATGTGTTTTGAAATAACTACAAATATTATGTACCGTTACCTATATAGGTATATGTAGTATGTACCAATAATAAGAACGGTTTTTCGTCAACCATGGCCACATAATAGGAAGCTATGAGTTGTAACTCCAATTGCATAAGGCCACTAAAGAAAATCGATATTGCATTGTTTCATGTCAAAAATACCTACGTTAATTTACGAAATTAAATGGCTACAATAGAAAAAGCTTAAAATGATATCAACTACCATCTACATACTGAATCCTATATAGAGGGATCACAAAATCCTCTGAATTTTTGATTTTCAGTGTACAATTTGTAGACTTCCACCTCTTTCTGAGAAAATGTATACAGTTGACATATTGAAAAAATGAGGCACGGGCCTGAAAAAGGTCTGTAGCTACATTATAATATTATAGTGTGTAAAATATATAATATAAAATATAAATACCCGAAAAATTGGTTTGATTAATGATTTGATTAATGTACCGCAGAAACACGTGCGAATGTGCGGTAAACCAAGGAACTGTATCATAATCATGCAAGATGGAACGAAACCAGTCGCATGCTACGCCGAAACCAGTCTTTTGACAATGTTACGAAATTATACCATAAAATATACGGTCTATATTCAGATTCTGTAGACTATTAATAGATACCTATTTGTATATTATATATTATAATTATTGTGTCGAATAGTGTAACATTTTAAACGTAACCTATTCGTCCAAAATATTAATAATATTGTTTTGATATAGTAAAAATATATTTTAAAATGTCTTTCAGTAAACCGTACACTAAATAACGTCCCTGGACGGTGTATCTATATGTCTGTAAATCTGATGTTAATTAAATTGCATTACACAAAACAATTTTACATAAATCTACAGGCTTAAAATAAAAGGATTTTGTCGTAGTATATACAATTTACAAATTGTTCTAGAGATTGTTTTTAAGTTCCAATCTGAAATATTTATAAAATATTATTAAACCATTTTATTCTCTCTATTGTCTGTATTGGGATCTATGAACCACGTTTTTTTTTTTTTTTTTTTTTAATATACAATGCTGGGCAAGTAAATGATTTTTTTTTAACTCAGTTAAGTTAAGTTAGTTAAAAAATAACTTATTTACTTAAGTTAAGTTAATTTTTTTTGTACGAGTCAATATAATATTTGAGATAGTTTTACAGGTATAATTAAGTATCTATAATCTTTATCGGAAAAACTGTTATATTTTAACTAGGCATTTCAAATTTTTTAAAAATTATTAGCATAATATTATTGAAAATATTACAATGTATTTATAATAATTATATCAAAATTAACAACAAATATGTTTATAAAAATGTTTGATTAGTAGGTATGTATCTACTATTTTCTTCAAAATTCTAACAAATGGAAATTGCTTATTGAAAATTAGTACCTACCAAAATATTGTTTATTGGTGGGTAATATAATATATTTCTTTATTTATATTACGGGGAGATTATTATATAATATATATATAGGACATAGGTATTCCTGTTTTATTTATATTTTCGGGAAACAAATAATTCTTATAATACAATAATTATTTTAATTTTATTTAACTTAATTTTAATTTAACCATTTTGACAATACACACAATATGAAATCAAAATGTATCAGTTATTTCAAAATTAACTTAACTGAGTTTTAATTAAAAATAACTTGTTATTTAAAAGTTAATATAATCAAAAATAAGTTAAGTTAATAAGAGTAAATATAAATAAAATATAAAAGGTTAAGTTAAAATTTTAAATTTTAACTTAATTATTAACTTATTAACTCGTTAATGTCCAGCATTGAAAATATGTGTTTTAAAATTATATGAAAAAGTAAACTTTGAAAAAAAAAAAGTAAATATAATATACTTTTTCATTCTAATATAGCGTATATATAGTCCATCTGAAACGTCACATTTTTATATTTATATTTTAATGTTAAGGCTATTGAGCACATAGTTTCCAATATAGGAAATCCGTTATGTGTAGCATATCTTATGTCAAAATGAACATTAATAAAGTGCGTGAACCGAAATCACTCTAAATTCCCAGAAATTTCAAATGCTTTCTAAATTTTTCCTAAATTTCCCTTCTAAACTGTTACGAAACTGTTAAAAGAGAATGACTTTTTCTAGTACTTCCAGTGGTTCGATTCAAATTTTGTATAAAAAGATTTGTATTAATTAACTATTTTACTAGGTCATGCAGGAAAAAATATCTATTGTTCTACTGAGTACATATATGACATATGAAAATATGTTTTCTTACTTTTTAAAAAAAATTGTTTTAAATAAACTTGATTTTAAGGATTTATAAATTAAAAGAACAAAAATATATTTAAAAAAAAAAAATTAGAAAAGAGGCTTATAAATTCATATACATATTCAAAACAGTAATCGGATATTGGAAAGTACGTAAATTAATCTTCTACTAATAAGTCTCCAACAGCCTTAAATAACATTTAGTGTCGGTAAAAGATAAACAGACTTGGATATTATATTAATTATGTAGTTTATTACTAAGATGTGATAATTAACAAACACATTTTTTCTTTTATCTAAATCATAACCTATAATGTTTTACGCAGCGAAAAATAAATATATTTCCACATGTTATATATATTCCTTGCAAGCTGCACAAAGTCATGTAGGTATCTTTTGCATCGTGGGAAATCGAAGACCGAAATCAAATAGTTACTAATTTATAAAATTTAATACTATTAAATTTAGATCATATTTATTTTAGATGATAATATTATGTGTTATCAATATATACCACACGATATAATATCTCATGGGAGGGGGTCTGCATGTGCAGTAGATGAAAAATTGTACTACAGATAGGATTTTTCACTCAGTAACCGTAATTTGATACCGCAATAATATTATTGCAAAATAAACAAAAACGTGTATCTACCAAGGCGGCGTGCGGTATATTCACTGTAAGCGTGCTTGATTATATCGCGATTATTACCAAATGCTAGTATGAAATACTATCAATATCGTTGTATTTTGAAATTGTTTATAAGAGATCGTTTTTAAGATTTAATCGGCAGTATATATATAATGTATAAATATATATTCTATATAGAATCACTTTAATATTTTTTATTAATGTACCTAAAATGTACAATCTCATATATTTATAGCTTAAAATTAATGTTGTAAAAATGGCAATATGAATGTTTAAAAAGCCGATTTTGAAAAAACTGAATTTTTCATTAAAAAGCAAGAAAATATAATTTATAATGTATACATATATAATAGGTAATGAAATGTATATTTTGCAACATTGACAGAGATGAAGTTGGAAAAATAATGTGCTAATAATGTGGTATTCAGCTGCGTATCAATAATATATAAAAAATATATATATATACCCCCTCACACCTCATACCTACAGAATAAAAAAAATACATGACACAATAATAATATTCATATATTCATATCAGAATATGCATATTTTATTTTAGTCATAATCATCTGCGGAAAGATTGTGTTTTTCTCATTTCTAATTTATAGTTTTTTTAAGTATTTTTTTTTTTTTTTTTAGGAAAATTTCTTGTCATCAAAATCACAAAATCGCAATTTTTTTATATATTGATAATTGTATTGATCGACCTTCTAACACCATAATTGTAACACTTAATCATATATTTCCATTAAACATTATCAACTTCATATTATGTAACATGTAACACACAATTTTTTGGAATGTTTAACTAGGTATTATTTAAATGTTTAAATTTTAATGTAATTTACAAACAATAATTTTATTATGTTAATAACTTCATTGCTTGTTGTATAATCCCAAACTTTGACTTTTTGAAAAACGTGTCTACGTATTCTGCGGTATTGGAATTTAGAAGTCAGAATCAAAAGGTTAAACATTTTTTTTTTCTAAATACCTTTTTATAATTAATGTTTAATTAGTTTTGTGCTATATTTAAAAATTGTAATGAACTAATAAAGTACTTAATTTTAGCATAATTTTAAATAAGCTAGTTTTCCATAAGGTCTGATATGCTTCTAATAAAAATTAATATAAATATAAATCATGATCACTGATGTATTTAAAACTGTAGAAAGGCATTCCTGAACAATTTTAAAATATTGAGCTATAAAACCTTTTGGTTTTGCAGAATTCACCTTATATAATAAAACTGGACTTTCGGAATAGACGTAAATTACTTAAATTAGTAGGTACTAATTTAATAAGAAGAATTTTATGGGACACTTTTTACTCGATGTAAATTATATATGAATGATCATGAAATAAGTGTACATTTTAAAATATATAACAAAATGTGCATTAATGTGATTAACAAAACATTGAATAGTTGATCGTATTTTAAGGAAACATAAATTTAAATACCATTCTAGCTTTCATACTTTGCACATGAAATCTGAAGCCATGATTTACGACCGATTTTCAAAAAGTATGAAATTTTTGTTAATTGTTCGTCAAACTCATTTTTATTTGTTGGTAAATATTTGTGTTATATATGTATAACGTATATATGTTATAAAACCCTCAAACTCTTTATTAGCGAAATATTTGTTCATTTTTGGAATCAATTTGTTGGTGAATTATGATTAAATGTCGGACATTAAAATATATGCAGTTGAAAAGAGAATTTCTCCGATGGATACGCTGAAATAATTTTTTAAAAAAAAAAGACGTACCTACTCTAAATCTGGAAACGCACCAGCTGCAATATTGTGTTGCAAATGTTATACAAGATTATTTCAGTTCATGATTATCATCCGCAGGGCTTGAAACCGAAAAAAAATATTTCGGTTTTGATTTCGATTTTGATTACCGGTATTCCATTTTTTCGGTTTCGATTTTAATTTTCAATACCGTTATCCAGTTTTTTCGGTTTTGATTTCGATTTTTAATACTGTTATCCGTTTTTTTCGGTTTTGGTTTTGATTTCGATTTCGATTTCGATTTTGTAAAGGTTTTAACCGGTATATGATACCGTTTTCGATACCGGTTTCAAGCCCTAAATTTATCCGTCAAGTGACAAGTATTTTTATTTATTTTTTTTTTTAAAGTTTTTTTAACAAATTCTACATAGTCTCAAAACGGATAATCTAGTATAAAATTTAAAATTATTTATATTTATTAATTATTATCATAGTAAAATGTTAAATGAAAAAAATGTTTAAAAAATTACAGAGTAACGCACATTAAATAAAGACAGACAGACAGACTGAGCTTTGCGAAGAAAATATTTCTGAGGTTTTCGGCAATCGGGCGGGTATCACCCTCTTGTTGCGATACGTGGCGATACGAGCCAATGTTGCACGTAGTGCGCGCTGGTTCCATTCGATTCTGAAGGAAATATATGGAACGCGCAACGTTGCGCAACGTCGCCCGACAAAACGTTGCAACCGGTGCGTTTCCAGTTTAACCCCATGTCTCAGCCCTAATTATTCGAACACCGAGTGTTGTATTTATTCAGGCGTTCACGTGCAAACATTCATTGTACTTTTGTACTATACACTACACGATATCCTTATAATATTACTTACTCTGGTTCTTGGAATCCTGCAGGAAGGACATTCCTCTTGGCGAGCGTATGATTTTTGTTTCCGGAAAACCAACACTTGACGTTCACATAGGACTTGAGCCCGGAGTTTTCGCCACCGTCTTTTTCTATGACTACCCGATGATAGTATGTGACCATGCCCTAAGAATTCGAACGCACTTTCGTTACTCAAATTCCCTCAAAAACTAAACATATCGTTTTTAATCTCTTACAGTTCCTTGATTGGTCACTCTGGTCAGTCCACATTTGAACACGTCTTGTAGAGACAGTTTGAATTGAATGAGATCTTTTTCGAAAACTGGCTGACAAGCAAGTTCTGTGTTCAAAAAAATCAATAAGCCGATATCAGTTTTCAAAAATAATTAATAATCCTCTACAGAGTAAAATTAAAAAAAAAAAAAAATATATATATATATAAATAAAAAATTGAAGCTAATAGTTTGTTTATATGTTCATTCAAAAAAGTTATAACAATATATAATATACCTATAATTTATAGATAAACTATGCCTATAAAATACAAAACTTGGACATAAGTAAATAAGTGGTAAATGAAATTACCTTTTTTTTTTGATTATTTATGTTTTTAAGGAAGTACCTATTTTAGGAAACTGAGCTTTGCAGTTGACCAAACTATAAACGGTAGTGAGACCATTTTTTTTTTTTTTTGCTTATTTACGTTTTTAAAAAAGTATTTTAAGAAAATGAGCTTTTGCAGTCGGCTAAATCGATTGTGTAAGTTAGCCAAATTGTTTAATACTATGATATTATTTTTTTTTGCTCATTCAAAATAAAGTTCAATTGATCAAATTAAACTCACTGCCCCCCCCCTAAAAAAAAAAAAAATTACTTCGCTACGCCCCTGTACCTATAGGGACTATATAACATTTGCAATAAAAATGGCATGGTTAATAATTAAGAAAATGATTCAAATTTTTTAATCTGTGAATTGAAAATTGAAATATTTTAAACTTTAGTAAGTATAATTACAATATTGTCAATTGTTAACAATATAAATATAATTGGTTTTTTTGTCCATTTAATTGAAAATAATTACAAATATGTATTACATATTATAATAACTGAACAACAATAACAATAATTTTCACTCCAATTTTGATGTTGGTTCTTTGTAACATAATATGAGTGATAAAAAAAAATAAATTTTAAAATTATTTTGATCAAACGATCATGACTACATTTCGTTAAAATTAATTGAATTATTAGCATATAATGAATACCTGGATAAAATTTCATTTGATTCAAATAAATGCTTTTAATGTCTTCGGTTTTTTTAATGTCGATAGTCATAAATTCATCTTCACAATTGACTTTGTATTGAACTGAAACAAAAATTGAATAAAAATATTAGATACAATTTAATTTATGCCAGAGATCATGATCATAACATATTAAAAAATATACAAGTAAACATATAGATAGTAGATAATTTTATAAAATTAACGTTCCTACTAAATACTCATTCTAATAGTATAAAGTTATAATAATATGACTATAATATAATTTGTAGGTCTAGGAACAGAATTTTGAAAACCAATTAAAACCTACCTTGGTTTTTAAAAAACTGGTCAAAACCTTGTTTTTTAATTTTTATTACAATGGTACATAACTAACACCATATACAAATTTATACAACCTGTTTGAAAACTCAAAAAATTATATCAAAATATTAGAATTTTTTAGACAACCGTCGTAAAAATGTTAACCTATACTTTTGTTAAGAAAAAAATTGTTTTTATTTTTTTTAAATATAATTCAAGTATTTATGTTTTATTGTACTAAAATTTTTAATTGTTTATGTTCATATTTTGTACATAGCGATTTTTAAAATTGAATTTTTTTTTCATTAATAAAAATTGAAATGCAAGTATATATATGTAAATACATCAACTTGGATTCTTTTCAAAACAAACAGTAGATAGGCAATAATAACTTAAGTTATAACAAAGATGGGCAAGTCAATGGGAATAATTATCACAAATTAGTCAAGATAAATAATATGAGTTCAATAATCTGATTTTAAAGTTAATAATATAACAAAAAATAATTTTAGTTTGTTCGACTTCGGCCCACAATGTTTTAACTTAACTGCGGATAATTATAAAAATTAACTTTAAAAATTCAAGTAAATTCATTGAAAATTTAAACTATCGTTCTAATTAACGGAAAAAATAATAACTAGTATTAATGCCCACCTTTGAGTTTTAAGTATATATTATAGGTATACCTTTAATTTATTGCAAATAGATATATCTAGTATATATACATACGATGAGTGCCTATTTACTCGAACTTGAATTTATATGTGAATTGAAATTGTATAAAATTAATTTCTAACAAATCCAAAACATATTTTACTGAAAGATATTATTAATTAACGAATTTAAGATTTTTGTATATAACAATTATTTTTTAGAAATATTATTCTATATTATAATAATGGTAAAAATACGTAAATTCAATTCATACATAGGTACTAGACAAAAAATATAATAAGTAATTAATTATTCCTATGAGAGTAAAACTTAAAAATGACTTTTAAACAATACGAACATGTCGAAATTATAAAATATAGTAGGTATATCTACTGTAGATCTTCCGGGACGTTTGATAAAACCATGGATAAGTCATAAACTCATAATATAATAATTAATGTTTAATTATATGTATATTCCCTACATTTAAATTTATTTTATTTTCTTCATTAATTAATTATGAAGATTTATATATATTTACTAATACAATTTTAGTATTTAAGTATAAGAGTATGTTTACATATTTAAGTACCTACTAACACGTTTGTTTAATTTCTTACATTTTTTTATTCTATAATTATATTATTCTATTATATTTTACTTTCTTAAATTTATATTTTTAATTAGTGCGCTCTAATCTTATCAATATGAGCAGGATTTAATATATCCTTAGTGGTGTTTAAGGTTATATTCAATATTTTAATGTAGGTAGTTGCAAACATAAGTATACATCCAGTTGGCAAATAAATATTTATTATTAATCTTTATTTAGAAATGTATTATTAATTTAAGAATTTATTTTAAAAAAATGTACACTACTACAGTTTATATTGAAATGTCTATATATTTTTTTTTTTGAAAATTAAGAAGAATTTCCCCTTATGGGAATGTACTTGCACATTCCCTATTTTAGAGGGTTAAATTTCCTCTCTATTATTTTTTTTTTTTAATTTAAATAATATGTTTTCTATAATATTATATTATACGTAGGTATATTATATAATTTAAAAAAAAAATGTATTTTTCTTTTCTTTTTGTCCTTTGCCCTCACTCCCAACTATTTTAGATTAGCCACCAAACTTCCATAGAATTCGATCTCTCAAATCCTACTTACTTACAGCCGCATACAACACTTTATTACATTCCCATATCTTTTTGGTTTTCTTCTTCCCTTCTTTCCTTCAACATAAATTCCTTTTACTACTCTTACTGCCTTTGTCTCTTCCCTTCTTAAAACATGCCATAGCCATCTTAGTCTATTCCTCCTTATTTGGTCCACTATTGGCCCCACTAATATAACACCCCTTATATTAGGGGTATTATGTATTATGTATCCATCTTAACATTTTCATCTCTGCCACACTCATACTCTGTTCTATTTTCCCATCCATTGCTCAATACTCCGATCCGTACATCATTATCGTTATCGTACATCACTGTCTTATTAAAATTACCTTTTAACCTAATTGGGATTCTCCAATTACACAAAATACCTGACGCTCTTTCCACTTCATCCACCCATACTTAATACTGTGTTTCATATCTTCGTCAAAACCATCACTTTTCTGTAGAACAGATTACAAAATGTATAATATTCTATGTATCTGTTTAAAAATTTCAATATATTACGATTATTTAGAAAAAAAAACGAAAAACACAAATAATATTAAATGTTATTGAACTACAAATATTTTTATAGATATAATATTTAAAAAAAAAATTTTATCTGTTCCAAATCCAACGAAAACCAATTTTAATCTGAATTAGATTTCTTAGATTTTTCTATTTATTTGTTTATTAAAAAGTATTTTATTATTTTTAATTGGGACAAGTCTCTGAAGGCATTAAAATATCACATTGGCAACGTTCAAATAACGTACACGTATATATGAATATAGCAAAAAAGACCAAATTTCATTGTTGATATAATATTATATTAAAACGTATACGGAAAAGAAAATACAATTGGGGGGTTGTAAAAGGCAAGTAGTAGTGATTACTTTGCTTTTTTAAAAGAAAAAAAATGCAAAAAGTTTTGTGCCGTGACCAGGATTCGAACCTGGGTTATTGCGGCCACAACGCAAGGTCCTAACCACTAGACGATCACGGCCGGACGGGAAATTGAACGCTGACTGTCGTATTTAAAAATCGAGATGCTGAATTATTATAATATAGTATATGACTAATCTTTAAATAGGCAATCTTAGATAGTTATTATTATAATAAATATTAATCACCAAAAATTTAAAGTCCTATAACTGTGAAAATATGTATAAAAAAAAGTTTAAACAATTTTGATGTTAACAAACACTAAAACCACTCCAGATGCCTGGAATCTCGCGAAACATCTTTTGTCTCATTTTCAGTAATTATTGACTAAGTACGCAAAATAAAAATGTTACTTTAACATAGGACTACTTTTAAATTATTTTTAAAATGTAGGTATAATATATAGGTACCTAATCAGTGGTTGAATTGGAAAAAAAAATAAGGACGGACTCTGAGCCTAGTTAAAAAATCAGCGTTCCGACATACCTATTAGAGAAAAAGTAAGCCGTAGAGGACTTCGTCCCCCACACCCCCTATCCAAATTTTCTTAACCAGAGGACATTGTTAAAAACATTTTAGATTATTATAGAACATGAATGAGTAGAAAAATCCAACATTTTTTTTTACCTCATTGTTAGGTTACATATTTTCAAGATAGCATAGTTTAAGCATTCCTCTTTCAAAATAATTTAACACTTTTCCTTTTAAATGAATAATCGAAGAAGTTGTAGATGTAGACCGAAATGAAGTTTATC
>JAIPRL010001055.1:25630-99483 GCA_025469235.1 Pemphigus obesinymphae
AAACACGCTGTTCTTTACTGTACCTTTCCATTGCGATACAACATAAACAATGACTAAGAACCACAAAACCCCTTGTCAACACAAAACCTCAATGATAACAGATAACAAAACTATCAAAACCAAAGCAGCCAACAAAAAAAAAAACAAAAATGGCGGCCTTTTCAAATCCGGCGTTCTTTTTCAGACACCCTATACATAGATATTATTTTTATACAGAATATAGATTATAATAATTCTGTAAAGTGTAAATTTAAATAATTTTAATTCTCGTAAAAAGTTAAGAATCCGTACGGAATATAGATATTTCCTTGAAGATAGAAAATACCTATTGAAATACCTATAGGTACTTACCCGTTGTAGCTGTCCGTTGACGGATTAACAGATCGCCATATTGTCAGACTGCAGATGTGAGAGACCTGTGTATAATAGCTTTACCTGTATAGGTACCTATCTACTATCTACCTCATTATTAAATGATAAGAATCATTAATCAATGGGCACCAAACGGCGAACACTATAATGGACTTAAACACATTATTTCTCAGTGCGTTTGGACGCAACATGAAAATATATCATGTATGGTTAGGTGCCCTATACGAAATAATATAAATCATGCATAAAACCGGTAATTCAGCATGTACATGAGATGCACATAATATATTATAATAGGTACTGTGTATAGGTACTTTGGTCGTACACACACGTAAGTACTATATAGGCATATGGGAATTTAAAATTTATTTTAGCACGAATGTGTTCCTGTATAGGTAATATATTGTATACGAGTAGGTATAACATTATTAACACCTGTAATAAATAACAAAAAATTATATATTATAATAAATCCTTTTATGAACGTATATAATAATAAAATATATTATATAATATCATATAGGTGAGTATTTTAAAAATATTCCAATTTGAAATTTTAAACTCGATTAAAATTATAATATGTGATTAGGTAGGTACGTACCTACCATTGAAAAATTTGATTTATTTTCAAGACGAAAAAAATGTTTGATAAAATGTAAAATTCCACCAGAACTCATCACGCAACTGCCTATATCGTTAATTACGTAATTACCTATCTAGGTCCTGGGGTAGACAAATGACATATTATAAAACAATGCATCTACAATACTAATTAAATAAAATGTAGAAAAAAAGTTCATTAAATTAAAAAATAGTTTAAATTTATACGCTTGATACATTTAATAGGCATTATTTAAATAGGTAATTTAATATCGGTAATATTATGTATTTCTTAATAAATATTTTATTATAATCAGAATTGTAAAAAAAATTTCAATTAATTACTAATGACATTTGAAAAATGTAACTATAATTATAAATTATAAGTAAATTATATAATTAAATTACTACCCTAACTTTTGAGCCCGCTATCACCTATCATGCATTGTCTAGTAGTCATCATAGGTGAATTACTAAATTTATTAAAGTTTTTCTTTTACATTATTTTATATTTTTATATTATTACATAAAAATAAATAACAAAGTCATAATATTTGATAAAGATTTTCGTTCAGTTAAAACAAAAACGTTTAGTACAATAAAAATTGTTTAGTTTAACTTTAAAATTACAATATCATAATAAATTAATTGCTGAAAATATTTCTACTTTAAAAAAAAAAATTGAAGAAGTCCAAATTCCTCTCAGGCCTTAGTTATGGACTTGCGTAATTAAAATTTGAAATCTTGAAAATATTTGTTGGGATAAATGCGATTTAACGAGTGTACCAATTTCAAAATAAAGTTTGGTCACTCAATTTTGATGAAAAATTTAAAAAAAATTCACTCTTGTCGAGTTCGATAACTATAGTAAACTATTATTCTTAGACTATTGAGACGATCTAGGTAATGACCGGCAGTACCTACTTACTTCTTGAGCGTTTTGTCTTGTACACGGTCCTCACGAGGTTTCCTTTCTTTTTCTTGTGAATTTCCGCAAAAATGTTTTGTGCCGTGACCAGGATTCGAACCTGGGTTATTGCGGCCACAACGCAAGGTCCTAACCACTAGACGATCACGGCCGACGGAAAATCAATAGGAAAATGGTCTACATAAAAATCGCCGTCGATTAGCTACACCATTATAATGGTCACGATATTATTTTAGTCTTACTATTGTATTTTTTTTTAATACTATCTATTATACCATTTTTTGTCGATCGATTAATATATTAGTGAGCAAAATTTTCATGATGATTTTCGTTTATTATTCATTCAATTCGAAGTTTTTACTAAATACGTATTCTATATATATTATTTATTATTCTATTATATATTATATAAGAATGATTTTACGAATATTTGGTACAACTGAGCAATTAATTAAACCAACACGTAGATTGTAGAAGTACCTAATAACTAATACCTATTACTTACTACAGAAATACCCACATAAATATGAACAAAAACCGCATCGGTACGCTTATACACCATAAACCGCACATTTTTTACGCAAAAGTTGCATAAAAACCAAAGTAAACTCGCACATGATTTTGACTATTAACCGCATTTAAATAATATATTATTTAAAATACCTACATTGAATTATTATCTATTATAGATAGGCAAGTAGGTTGGTACATTGTTAACTGTACAATATAAAATGTAAATAAAAAAATAATGCACCAATAGTAGACACTATTAAATAAGGTTATTAATAAATTAAATTAAATAGATACCGTTATAATTTTATGCACAATTCTGCATGGAAAAAATTATAAAAAATGCATGTTATTCATACCTACTACAATATACCTAGGTATTTATTTAAATAGATACCTACCTATATATGATTATCAATTTTTAAAATGAATTTTCCAACTAATTACAATAGTTTAAAAATATGAATTTACTTAACACCTTTTATAAACAAATGTGTGACTTAATACCTTTTCATAAATTAATGATTTACAATAGGATGAGAATATCGACAGTAATGAAACTAAAACTAGGAGGTAGGTATTAAAATAATATTTTGTTATTTATATTTTACTTATAGATATATTGTCAGTAAGAATAAAAAAAAAAACATTAATCCAAATAACATTTTATACATTCATGTAGGTATATCAATATATCATAATCGGTAGGTACATGAATAGTAATAATATGAATAATATAGGTAGGTATCTCAAATTTAGGAAAAAATATAAAAAGGAATATTATACATTTTAAATAAGTAATATAAACTATTTACTTTTATATATAATTATCAAAAACTTTTTAAAAAATAAAATAAAAACTTAACTCTTTTAATATTTTATAATGAAAATATTAAGTACCTGCCTAATAGTACATACTTATTAATGAACTTATTCATAGGTAAGTAATTTATTCATTTGAAAAAAGGAAAATAAATTCTATAGTCATTACTCATTAGTCTTATCTGTTTTTATAATATGCACGATAAAGCTGTATTCATTAGAAACAATATTTACTATATTTATTTATGAATGGGGTTAAGTCTGCTATTTAACACCTTTTATAAATAAACTGAAAATTTAAACACCCTTATCACAAAGAGTAATGCATACTCGTATATTTGACTCCTTCCGAGAAAAGACGATGCGTCTATAGTAACGCAATATATATTCATCAAAATACGATTTTAAAAAAAAAATTCATTTAGCATTTTTCATAAATAATCAACTCAATAATTGATAAACGTTTTGACACTTTAAAAATAACCGAACCATTACAGAAATAACAGAATAACCGATTTAAAATTATTTGTTAATTTTATTATTAGGATAGGTACCTAATTCTTTTTCGGTTAAAATCACTTCTTACTTTTCACGATAACCGTTTTTTCGTTATTTTTTGTATTTTGCATTTTAGAAGGAAAATATATACGGTTATTTTATTATTTTAAAAATAGGTAACTGGTTCTATAAAAATTATTGTAAGTAATGCCATAATACATTAAAATGATTTGGTATTGTAATGCAATGGCGACTCCAGCATTTAATTTTTTGTTTGTTTTTTTATTTGGGGGAAGGGGGTGGGTAAAATTGTGTTGATGATTTTTTTTTTAGCTTTTGATGTATATTATACAAGAAATTTAAATTTTTTTTAGGACTTTGGTGGGCTATAGCCCTCTGACCTTCCCCTAAAACCACCACTGCTGTAATGGTAGATATATATTAAAACTCAAAATATACCTGATATTCAATTACTAGAGGTACTTAATCAATAACTATTATTTATTTGTATAAATAAAACCTGGTCACTAGTATTATTATTTTATAATTGTTTTCATCAATTTCATTGTTGTAAAATAACAAAGTAGACAGGTATCAAAATGTTTAAAATAAACTGAAGTTATTGATCATCTAATGTTTAGACGTGTAGTTATTTTCAATAAAAGTGAGTGCGTGATTTGGAGAAAAATTTTAAGTAGATACCTATTATAGGAAGGGTATAGGCGAGCTAGGCGCTTGTATAACATACGATTTAATGTTTAGTAAGATTGTGTACTTATGAGACCAAGTTTGAAAATTTACTTATACAATAATAATTTAGTGTAATATGGTCCTATAAAAATAGTAAATAATATGTGGTTTTTTAAATTTTATCTTATATATTTAATATATAATATTTTTCGCATTTTGTTTTTATGGTAAATAAATATAATCTCGATGACGATTACCCCACATCTTCATAACTTTGAATTTACTAAATTGTTTAATATAATAATAGGTAATATTACGAATTCACGAGCAAATATGTTACGTGGTAATAAGTTGAACGACCGAAAATATCCGCCTTCGCGCCAAGATGATTCACAGACGACAAATACGACGACGGGATATAATATACGAGTACAGCGCAAAACACTTGTTAAGTGACAAACCGTGAATAATTTTGTCCTAACAGAAAAATAATAATGTATATATATTTCATGAATTGTGTAGTAGAGTAACCGTTTTTAAATTTGTGGGAGATTAGTGTACTATATTCATGAATAGTATCATATAGTTTATAGTCACGATGAGCGTCAAAAAATGAACTGAAAAGTAGGATTGTAGCAGTACAGTCTATAGATAGGTATATAATATGCTGTCCGGATATCCGGAATCAATAACAATCGATGGGTTTACCTACATAAATTATAATATTATAATATAACGGTGGTTTTTTTTTATTGTATAAATATAATGTGAATATTTTATTCACTTATTTTCGGTTTTTAAAAATTTTGGGAGATTACAATATTAATTGTTTTATGTTATTATATTTAGGTAATAAATAATATTGTATATATAAACAATAATAATTGTATATAACTATAAAATAAACAAAAATTAATATTTTTACATATTTTGTTATGCTGACTGTTCAAAAAAACTGCTAAAAAAGACAAAAATAATTTTGAATCCAAATCAGAGGACACATGCGATTTTCAGGGGGGGGGGAGGTTGGAGCACGGCGAATTTTTGTTCGAAAACGCCATGTACGACTTCCAACATAATAGCTTATTGCGGATCATCCGATTTTAATTTTATAAACAGATTTTGATTCTTCATAATTTTTACTGTGTTTCTGTCTTTGTACACTTTTTTTATTTTATTTCTTTTATGACTGAAAAATGAAGTATAAAAAATTGAAAAAGTGAAAAAATGACAGAAACACAGTTAATTTAATGGTGAATTCAAATTCGTTTTCAGAATGAAAATCGGTACACGTCGTTTAATGTAATCTTGGAAGTCGCAAATGGTGTTTACCCCCCCCCCCCCACTTGACGTGACTAATGCAATATTATGATCAAGGTGCGTTGTGATTTCGAGTATTGTACATTAGTATAACCCGTTCAGTTCATCTGCGCCCTCTGTGACGTCATACGTTTGACCAGAACATGGGTTCAAAAATATTAATTGAATAGTGTGTGATAGCTACAATGTGCAACTTTTATATTGTCATGGATATTATTGTAAATGAGTATTTTTCCGAGAGTATTCCATAGAGATAACCTCAAAAAAGTATGTAGGCAACACATCTGTGCTTCCGCCAAAGTCTTCTGGTCGCCAAGGGCGCAGATGAACTGGACTAGTTATACCTATATTTCTTATCGCTTTTTTTTCAAATGTTTATATTTTATTAAGAGGTACCTACCCATAATAGTATAGCAGTTGAATAATACGTCTACATCTATTACTATTGATTATATGATGCAGTTTTTTGTAAATAATATTTTTTATCAATTAATTAAAAAAATAGCAACTATACATTAATTTACACTTACTTACTGGGATAGTTAATGATAGACAATAAATTATTGATGATCAATGACTATTAAAATATTGAACGTAATATTGGACGTGTGTAATTTGCACCAAATTTGAAAAAATGTGTTTGCAATTTGCACTATAATAAAAATCGATTATACACACACACACACACACACACACACATATATTATAATCATTAAATATATTTTTTTATGGTTTTACAGACTGTGAAATTTTCAAGTGTTTAGAACCAATATTTTCGAATTTTCGAGGAAATAACCATTATTTTGGTTTTATTTGGTTATTGTAGTTTTTTTTTATATATTCGACTTGGTCAAAAAAATATCGTTTTTTGACCTTTCATTGTGACAAAATTGTGAGACTGGTTGGTTCGATTTTAATTCCGTAAAAACCATAAGATTATTTAACATCTTTTCTAAAATTTCATGGAATCAATTTTTGAAATATCAATTTTGGACTTTGTTATGATTAAACAAAATGCTTTTGTCCTCCTCCTTAAAAAAAGTCCCAAGTTACGCCTATGATGTAGGCCTAGTGTATACCTGAAATAAAATTGTGTGATGTAAACTCGATTTATAAAAAGTTTTCAAGCGTAAAAAAAAACTTTAAAAAAAATTATTTAAAAACGTATTTATGAAAATCAATTATGATTATTTTATCGTATTTCCAAAAAAAAAAGTTAATATGTTGGTGTTTTATATCAAAATTCAATAGTTTAGGTACAAAATAATTTTTTAATACAAAATTTTTGGTAAGATTATTAAGAGTATTTAAGAGTATATTTAAGGATATAAATTAATGGTTATAAATTAAAAATACGTATTACAAAGTTAAATTAAGAATTATTTTTTTCGATTATTTGAAATATATACCTATTAAAAGTATTTTTTAAAAACTGCTTTTTAAGTGAGGAACTGCAAATTAAATTACACATGATTTTCATTAGTTGATTACACCTATAATAGAGGAAATATCGAATGAAACTGAAAACGAGTTTCCCACTGAATTTCTGTATAGGTTAGCAACCAGTGTATAAATTATGTAATTATTTTCAGTGGACATACACAGAACTGTAGACTATATTTAACGAAACGAAATTAATTTCATTAGTATTTTGAAAGGAGAATTTAAATTTTCTATACGTTTCAAAGAAACTATAGAAAAGAAACACTACCTATATGATTATTGAACCCAGTTAAAAACAAATTATAGGTAAGTATTATCTACCTTTGTACCTACAGGTCCCTACATATTTATCTTAAAATTAAAAGACAGTATCATATATTTAAACAACAGATTTAATTAAAAATGAATTAATTTAAAATTTAAAAAATTCTTCTTTAAAAATTCGTTTGCAATTAGTTTATTATTATAGTAATTAATAAGTAAAACAATAAATCTAATTTAAATTGTATACAAACAGTTTTATTGACAATAATATTATTTAATCATTCTTATAAATAAAAATGTAAATAATGATGTTAGGTATTATTATTACCTTCGTAATATTATAATCATTCTATTGTCAATGTTGGACTGGCATCAAAAGGCCCAGTCCGTGATTTGGTCAAATGGCCTATAGGCCATAACCAATATAAAATACTAATCGTTTCACTTAAGAGGATGCTACCCATAAACATTTTTGGGGGTTTTATATAGGATACTTTCAAGAAATTTGAAGAAAAAATATATCTTATAATTTAAAAATATTTAAGTACATTTTAAAAGTAATTTAAAAATAGTTCCGTGTCAGTACCACTATTTATTATTGTGTAATTACGATATTTATTGACAAAATCGTTTTACAAAAAAAAAAAAAATGTTGTCTCGGACTGTAGTCGTAGGTAATAGACAAAATGATCTGTATTGTACCTGATCTGAAATGTGCATAGGATTAATATAATATATATTAAAAATAAAACCGCACAAAAATTAATTTTTAGTTTTAAAGAAAATTTTTAATTTGATATTTGAAAAATAAACGCCATAATTATAAGAAGAGACAATATTGTATATATAGTATAATTATTAATCCATGCCTTGTGAAAAGAGATAAACGGTAAAAATTGGAATATTATAAATTTCGGAGATAAAGGAATATTATAATAGACACATGTCTAATATGTTATATAACCTATATATTAAGCCTGAACGATTTTTTAAATAAATATTCAATTTATCTGAGCATTATAAAATAAATTTTGATTAATAATTTATTCAAAAACTTACTACACACTTTACAGAAAATTTAAAATACTATTTTATAGGCCTAAAAGAAACCAATCGACTCTTCAGATATTTTGACCATGGTTGTAAAACAAATGAATTCTAAAGCTTAAACTCCAAAATTACACTCAATGACAATGCTGTTAATTTTGTCAATAATATATTGAATCAATAATACTAAAAATCGTAATTTAATCCCAGTATTATAATGAGAAATTAGTGATACATTAGGTACATTTTGTCTAAAATGGCGCGATTAATGCTCATTTTAAATAAAATATGTAAACAGAGGTACTCCTACAGATTTTAAAAACAGATCAATCGTTTAGAATTTTTTACCTGGTTGCAAAATAGGAAATAATAATCGTTTATTTAGTAAATAAATATCGAACCCGTAGATTTATCAATAAATATTATTATTTAAATATGAGCATGAGTAAGGTGCTCAAAATTAGCTGAGAACTCAGTCCGCGGACTAGCGGTCCGGGCCAGTCCGAACCTGAGTCTACGGCACTTGAATATAGTACAGCTTTATTAAAATAATTAAATTAATTGATGTAAAGCAAACTCCTTCAAGTACCTACCTAATAATTATTCATAATTCGGTCATCTGTTTAAGTATAGGTGCATCCAAAAATTACCTACTAAAATTAATATACCTATTTAATGTCTTATTTTGGGTCAAAATTATTTTTTTAATTATTAATTAATATTAATTATTACCAACTTATTTTATTACTATTGCATAGGCAACTAGAAATATACCTACTTATTTAATTTAAGGATCAAATTACATTACGTTAGTTATTAGATATAATATGGACTTAATCACATATTTTTCTAGAAATTCGATCTAAATTGTATATTATCGTATGCGGTATGCCCTTTCGTAGTATGCTGCATTATTAACTATGCAACACAAAGACCGTTATAATTAAATAATCATTTTCTTGGCTATAATTCGTTCACGCATTGATTCAGGCCAATTAATGTAAGCAAGGGAGCGAAGCACTTTACGGTTAAGTAAATACTTAATGCAAATGCTTTAACAATAACTTATAATAATAATACCACGTAAGATTATCGTTGTTACCAATTACAAAGATATAAGATGTTTGAACAAAAGTTAATCTGCAAAATGTGATGCTAAACTCATTATATGTATAGGTGCAATTATATTAGTTTGAAAATATTGAATGTCCTAAGGCCTAGAGGAAAATTAATTGTACAAAAAACTGAAGAAATTCGAAAATAAAAATTAAAAGTCTATTGGTCTACTTACCCCGCAAGTAGTTCTAAGTTTTTTTTAACCAACATTGAACGTTTTTGGAATATTTTATTGTCTTATTGGTATTAATAGTTACTATTAATATTTTTATAAATACATAAACCCTATTGAATACCTAACTAAAAACCTACAATACCTATTATTAATAATTGGGTAGGTACCTAATATTTGTAAAAAGTATAATGTGAACGAATATATTTCGCTTTGTTGAATACTTTTAAAGATTTTCATTCTAATTTCTCTAATGAAAAATTCATATAAATAATTGACTTTTTGTTTTGACCGAATCCATTAAATATGTTTTTAAATTTCAAGCGGACCGAGGCATTTATTTTACTCTGATGTTTATTTTTTCAATATATTTTTTTGATTATTTTAGAAATAACTTTTCGGATAGAAAGAGCAGAGTAGGAGTCTTGGAGTAAAGAGAGTTTTTTTAGAGAAAATTCGTTAAATATTTAGATAGTACTTCCACAGAGGTAATAATAAATAGTCACCATGGTAGGTTCCTATTATAATAATTAGGTATACATTTTTTTTTTATAGTAATAGATATGTTATTTTTTATAAAAAAACATATTTGAGAAATAATTATTGATTGATTATTTTGATAACTTTAACTGTATTAACTGAGTGAAAACATAATTTTCAATGGTAAGACATAATATTTTCCCACTATTATTATTTATATAATATTCATTCTTCTAAAGACTTTATTTATTGTATGACCAATATTTCTTCATTTCCCTCGTAAAATGCATTTATCGTAAAACTAAATAAGTAATAATTACAAGACTTTAATAGTTTAATTTCCATTCAGGGCGTCAGAGGTAAGTTTCTGACATGGTCAACTTATCTCATGACGTCATATTTCTTCATTGAAAAATATTTTACATTTTATTTATTTGTAAACGCTAAAATGCAGGTAACGTATTTTACACGGGTACCTATATAATCTATATATTAAAATAAAACTTATAGAACATATCGAATCAATAATAATTATACTTATTGCGATATTAAAGAAATTCTCACGTAGAATTTGTGGAAACTGAAAAATGTTCATCATTGTGTTTGAAGAACAATATCGGTAAAACAGAAAACGTTTTCTCGAATAACTCCAAACCCGAATATATTATGTAGTCACTAACATCATAGTTCATATTAATTTTTAATATCGATTGATATAGTGTTTTTTTTTATTTTGTCGATTAAAAACCTATTCGTCAACCTACCCGACTCGTCAATTTACCACTATATTATAGTGTCGCGTGGATGTTTTTTTATACATATTTTGTTATACGAGTATACAAGTGTGCAATTCCGGTTATTGTATACATAACATACTATATTATGTACCTACTTGATATCATACGAATTAATTAGTACTTGTGATGTAGTGTACAATACATAATATATACATATATACGTGGATAATGACAATCTACTTGGTTTTTTTTTTTTTTTTTAAATAATAATTGACGTTGTTTATTATTAAAAAAAATAAAAAAAAATATGGACAAATGTTATCAGTCGAGAGGAAGTCGTTAGACTCGAAAATTAAAATATATATAGGTACCTACGAGAAAAATAAACTCACGTTGCTTTGTCCTGCAACGTGTAAGTGTGTAACTGTACAGACCACAAATAAAATGTACCTATATATATATGTATTTTATTATAATGTTATTCGCTCCTTGTCCAATATTACAAATGGTCCGACTGCGTCATTATGTGTTAATATATTGCCCGGTAAATAGTTTTACTTGCATTATTTACGCGAACTTTGTTGTTGGAAAATGACTTTTATTATATTTTCACATGACTGACGACCCGTCGTGCAAGATAACACGACACAATGTATACTTACTGCATATCTATATATAGGCAGTCTAAGGGCTAGGGCTTACCTACAACTTTATTTAGTACGCTGTGATAAAATTAAAATAAAAATACAATACCATTTTTATCGTTTTGAGTTTTTAAATATTTTTCTATACCTGTCTAAATGAACATAAACTTGTTCTTCTGGTCAGAAGACATTACCATAAAATCGTTTTCGTAACATATTATCACGAATACTGGCTATTAATAATAAAATATTATTTATTATAAATAATAATGTACCTACTTAAGGCTGATGACTTGAAAAAACATTTATGAAATCGTTTTAAATACGAACCATATATAATGTTATATTTATATGCCTATATACTGCAGTGCATTATTTATAGGGTAGAGGTCACGGGTACGGAGCTCGCTTCTACTATTTTATAATATTTCGAGAGCACCCTTACAAATTTTTTTTTTTTTTTACCGTAAACGAGTTATATAGTTTGAGGTAATGCTCATTTATTTATTATTCATTTTTAGAGTACCCTTTCTTCTATTTTTCCAATCCCAGCACTGCCTACATATATAATATAATACAACGCACGTGTACTAATTATAACGAACACTGACGAGGGTTTTTCTTTCTGACATCATTTATAGGTACCTACTGTTATGAGCATTATTAATTTACTCGGCACACATCAACAACGATTTGATGGGGTTGTCGTACAGTATGCATTTGAGCGGCAGGGGCCGGGGGAGAGCTGAATACTATATCGAAAAACCAACTCGAATAAAAGATTCGGTAAAAAAAAAACAAAAAAAATATTAAATAGAAAAAAGTTTAATAAGTAACGGTGGTTATACAATATAATATTATGCGAGTTAAGTATAATATATAATAATTCCATTTACGTAGGTTCACGTCGGCGGTGGATTCAGTATGTGACTCACAGCGTCGTTTACACGCCTTCACGCCGTATAAGGTCCAGACATGAACTGCCGTGTTTCAATGGGCGTCGTTCTAAACCGCACATTTTTCGTAAGTAATATCCGCACACTTCTTACTTTCTTGTAATTTTCCTCGTCTTTTGTACACATTTTTTAAAGGCTTGTCGATCAATTCCCCATTGTGAGATCGTTTGACGGTTTACCGAAGTCGAAATAGGTATTACAGACGGATTTATTAGATTTTAGACAATTAAAATTCAAAATTAACTTAATTGGGAAAATAATAATTTCAGCTGACGTTTACACGCGCCTAATAGAAGAATAAGTTAACTTAAAGTTTACATTAAATTAAAAGTAGTCCATTAACTTAAAAGTTGAAATTATCCTAAATTTTTAACTTCACATTAATCCTTTCACTGTTATGGACGCGCCGGCGCTTCCATTCACTTTTAAAATCAGCGAAAATAGTCATCAACAATGCAATAACGTCATCCGATAGTAAATTTACAGCCGGATAAGATGAAACAAAAAAATAAAAATAAAAATCGGACAAATATCAAAGAAGATATAAGTATAATCAATTTTGTACCAGGGTGCCTAAAATGTGACAACATGATAGCCGGATAATATTTATTTTTTTTGTTCATGTAACGTATTACGCGCCTAATTAATTACGATAACGTATGTTGATTGTTGATCATTTAAAGTTTAAATATAATATTTAAATAAATAATTTATTTATTAGCAGGTACTATAATAAAATGTTATTAATTTAATATCTATCGCCTATATGTCTACTTATATTCATTCATCTCAATCTTCCAAGTCTTTACCTCTCTTTATAAACCTATTCACTGATTGTATATTTTGTTTTGTACAGATTGTAAATGTTATTTAAAAAAAAAAATTAAAACATTTTGGGAACCAATTGCCAACGCGTATCTTTAATATCTCCTTCAATCACTCAAAATGAAAAAAAAATATCGGTAAAATTTAATTTAGTGTCCTTGAACAAAATCCAACCCTCAAAATATACATTTTGGTCAGCACAGCAGAGTACACTAGAAAAAATCCGGTCAGAAGTGAAAGGGTTAATGTTCAAAATACCATTAATTAAATTCAAATAAAATATCCTATAATATTCGGCTTATATAGGTACCTAATCTATATGACAAATTACTTTCGAAAATTCAACTAGGTATGTATGTATTATTACACCGAGCTCCATTCAGAATCGTTTTATCGAAAAAAATAATCTACCATTTCTTTAAATAATTGCAATGCATATCCAACATCCATCAAGAGAAGCACTTTAAATATTAATTTCGCTTTTTAAAATTGAAAACACGAATGTTTCATGAAATTTGGTTTTACAAGATTCGGTATTATAACACACTTCCTTGATTTGAATATATGTAATACTCATTTCAGTACTGCTCTTTGTGTTTCATATTTTAAATTCAAATACAGAAAGTGATTATTTTTCTCTCTATGATCACACACATACATACACATAATAACTATCCGATAATGTATATTATGTAGTAGACACACGTGTATAAATAATAATAATAATAATAATATAACAAAATGTTGTACACGAGTATATTTTCTCTGGACCCATTACTCAATCGTAGTCACGACCCCCAAACGTTGAGTCCCTTTAGATCGATACTTTTGTACTCACTAATAAGGATTAAGAGCAGAACGATAAGGGTAGATCAAAGACGTATTTAGAAACACTATTAATGAAAATAATAATTGATGGATGAAATAATTTTATCGTTGACATTTTAAATTCATTTTTATAGTACCTACAATAAAATATACAATGTACATACCAGAAAAAAATTTTGTAAAAAGCTATTACAGTTAACTAATAATAAATTCTAACTTACTTGGACTATTCGTAACAATTCATTATTATTTTATCGATGTCCAGCTGAATGATGAATAATTTAATATTATAATAAATTATTGTGAATTGATGGAAATGATAATAACCATATTAACCTTTGCTATTATTATATTCATACAAATCCAAATTCTGAATAAACAATCAAATATGAAAAAAATCATAGAATAGTAAACGGTTAAAATATACTATAAATATTTCAAAAAATTCAACGAATTATATAAAAAAGTAAGGGAGCGTATAGAAATATCGTTAACTCTTTCCTCATCAATACGCCACTAATATAATATAGGTGCATCTTTTTGGAGGCGACGTACGTATGATGTTCATACATCATACGCATTTTAAAAAATGGATTTCATAATGTCATTAAGTCACATATAAAGGGATTTTTAGATATAATATATGTTTTGTATTTTTAATTTATTAGTTTCTTATGCAAATCATTGTTTTTGACGTCGTCATATTTTATAAACGTCAAGTATGTAATTTTTACAAAATAAACATCATTATTATTCAAGGCTGAGCACAGTGATTATTTCAGGAAATGACCGAGAGGGGGGGTTAATATCCCCTAAGAAAATTGAATACTATTCCTCGATAGTAACAACAATGTTATTATAATATTTATTTTATTAAAATTACTTGGTAGGTAATTCATACTATTTTAGGCGATAAACATTTTTTAACATCGAAAAATGTCGATATCCTCTGAACATGAGATATTAAATAAATATTGCAGGTTGTGTATTAATGAGTTAAAAATTAAAATTAAGTTAAAAGTTAAAGTAACTAATGAGTTACTTCTTTAATATTAACTTTTAACTGGTTCACTTAAAGTTAATTTTCTATAACACTATGAATATATATTTAAATTATGACCCATTCGGTTTAACAGAAAATTAAAATTTTAATAATTTTGTAGATACTCATTTAAAAAAAAAACAATCCTTAATATTAAAATATCATTAATAAATAATTCAAATTTTCTTAAATATTTTCAGATTTTAGCTTTTAATTAAATATAATACAATTTTTTATATATTAACATTTCAATTAACTTTTTCTATATTACAGAAATATATACAACATTACATACTACAGCTTATAAGTTACCTATATGTATAACATAATAATATGTATAATGTATATACTTACATTAACTAAAAATAATTTCTGTTTTTCTATATATTTATTTAAATTAAACTATAAAATGGTTAAATCTTTCACGGATTAATACATTATTTTGGGTTTTTTTTTATTTTTGATTTATCTATGTCTTAACCTAACACATGTATAAATCCGTAAAGAAACATAAAGTAGGTAGGTACCTAATTAGTTTAATTAATTTAATATTTAGCAATCATTCAATAAAATATAATATATATATAAATATAATTTAACCGTCAGATCTGAGGTTATAAATTGTAAAGAAAAATCAAGAGTTAAAAATTTTTTTATTTAAAATCATGTTGATTTTTCGAGGTAAAAATAAAAATTGCACAATACTATGTTTTTGAAAACGGACACAATTATACCAATTTGATATAGAAAATGTTAGTATTTTATAAAATAAATCGTAATTATATAATATTTTGAAGTACCTACTTGATAATAGAAGTATCTATAGACCCATAATAAAGTAGGTATTGTATTAAATCGTGTTTTTATTATGAAACTCAAAACTCTCGTCAATACCAATAGGTATAATACAAAATAAATTCTACCGGTGTCGGGTTTGAAACCTAGGACGAGTTTCTGGTCGGATACTTGAAGTATGGTTAGCAGGTATAATATATAGGTAGTTAATACAAATATTTCGCATTGCATATCTGACATAATAAGAATGTACCTATATTATTATTACAGATATACCAATACACTTTCTGTAAATTTTTTTAAAATATATTCGCGGAATCGTATGAAATAATTACGTTTGCAATAAGACCCATATTATAGGTATAGAGATCAAAATACCATAATTTTTTTCTGAAACACATTGGGAATAATTCGGAAAAAATGATTTCATTTTATTTTATTAATAATAATTTATTAATAATTATTAGGAAATTTAGAAATTTAAAATAACAAATTTTTAAAAAACAGGTTTTCAGAAAAAAAAACTGAACTGTTTAATTAGTAACAACTTTAGATTTTGATTGAAGTTATTATTTTATTTATAACCATATTGATTTCACAATAATATGTACCTACTTTTTTAGGTTAGAAGGTCCACTCCTTCAAATGAGATTTTTGAATAGAGAGCTTTCTGGTGGCAAATTTGAAAATATGTAATTTAGTTTGTATACTTTAAAGAAGTAATTTTTCGATTTACCCACTATAACTACCAAAAAATATGAAATTTTTACAAATACCTATATATATCTAGGAATGTGTTTAACGAAATCGATTTTTGTTATTTTTTATCATTTAGTAAAACAGTTGTTCAAAACTCCACAGATAAAAAATATTAAATGTATAACTAAATGTATAAATACTATAATGACATTATATAATTTAAATTAATTTAAAATAATTTTTAGGTTGTTTATAGAAACTTCAATTTAATCCCCCCTCCTAATTTTTAATGTAATAAAATTAGTAATTTTACAAGATATTATTTAACCTAATTATATCCATTCCTATATAGCTCTTATATTAATAATTATATTCGTATTGAATCGAACTTCATCCAGAATTATTATTATTATTAATTGTTTATTCTTGCATTCAAAAATTACTACACAGTGCACACATTTCCTGGCTCGAGGACCAAAAGGACTAAAGTGATGAATCTAAGAGTATACTTTTCCTGGAAAGTATGTTCCTACCTACATTGATTTTTCTTAATTTGAAAATTTAATTAGAAGACATTGTATTACCTATGAAAACTATATGACTTAAGGATTTTTAATTAGGTATTAAATTTGAACATTAGCTGGTATGTTATATGGTCAGACCTTTACTGAAAATATTTGTTTGCAGTAAAAAATAATTTGAAAATAAACCCGCTGAAAAAACATGTATTAAATATTTAAGATGTATTTTTCCATTGTGGATTAATTGCATAACTCTCGCATAAACTTGTGCAACGATACGACGATTAGTACTTGACGCGAATAATTCGACGGAACAATGACCGATAAATATACGCATTAATGTCTTCGGCGATCGTTGGGCTCGGATGTGACTTGAAATTTTGTGTCTAAATTATAAACTACATGGTCGACAAATTGTTAACCTATAGATAAACTGTCGTAGGTAGGTATACACTTATGTAACCATAAAAAAAAAAAAACGCAATTTGTACACGGATGTGGTTTTATTGCCAATAATGCACGTATTTTATACGTTTTAACACGAACGTTTATATAAATATACCTATATATTAGATACATAAATAATTAAAATAATACGAGTAGATAGCTATAGGTAAAAAGGTATTAACTTCTAAGTGAGTGAAGTGTATTTTAAATGCAGCATTTTTTTTCATACTATAGTGTTTTGTCAAAAATATTTTATTTATATTTTATATTAATATTACATTAATTAGTAGATCATTTTTTTGGTTAAAAATTATATTTATTTAAATATCAAAATAAATGTTTATAGAATGAAGTATTAAAATTGATTTATACTATAGGTATAGTTAAGATACAGCAATAAGTATTTTGTCCTTATTTTCAAATAAAATTGATTAAAAGACACGACCCGTCTATATTGTCAATATGTGCGATTAATAATGTTTTATTGGTAATTTTTCACCAAAATATTGTTATTCTATAACATATTGAAAGTATGAAAATCGTTCAAACTGACAATTTTAACTGATCGTGTATTTAGATGGCCCTTTAGTGATATTAGCGATCAATTTTTCGGCTACCATTATCCTATAAACATATTTAATATTTATATTTTAAACTAAAAATAAATTTTATTGGTCAATCAAAAATGAAAATAAATAAAACGAAGAAAAGTGGTAATTATATCATATGAAATAAATCACGATTAAAACTTATAAATAGGAACCCGCAATAGGAAGCATTTTGATCAAGAAACTTGAATAAAATAGTGTTTAAAACATATAGACTAACACTATTTTTTTTCTATTACTAGAGAATGGATGAAAATTTGATTGCAACAATCTTAACGAAACACTTTGAGATTTATCCATGGAGGTAAATACGGGAAAATGATTATGACTGAATTCCAATAATATCATATTGGTATAATGGAATTAATTATTATTTAAAGTACCATATTAGAGGAATATTTGGAAATATTGATTAACTATATACTATATACTATAATATATATATATACTATATTCTGAAAATGGAGTAAAATTGTAATTTGAGCGCTGAGCCTTTGTCATGCTTCCCAATAAATGGGAAAACGGAATTAGTATAAATGTACTAATGTGATTAATATATGTACAGACTAATTTTCTTTAAGTTTATTTTGCCAGGAAATCGAATTTATTCACCGCCATAAATCCCCCACGATGTACATAACCTATTATTATAATATGCATCATTGTGTTCTATATAAAGGTAACGAAGAAAAGGCAACTCACAAGACAGTGAAATAAATGCGTACAGAATAAATTACTTATATATTTTATAGTGTACAAAACATATAAAGTAAATATACAGGGCAATCCAGAAGATTTGATCAGCCATTCTCATACGGTTTCTCATAAATTTTCATTTTTTTTTTTTTTTGGAACTCTGTGAAGTTTTGACTTTTTAAATTTGTTTTACTATACATTTATCACATAAAACTAAATCTCGTGATATTTCCGTGTACTTTTTTCGTACTATCCTGTATAGGTAGATAGTTACCCAACAATATATTATTCATTTCAATATAATATTTGTTGCCATTCCTATATAAGGTTACATCCTTGTCCCCCAGCAATCAAAATAACATAATTCTCATTAAGATTCCAGGAAACTCAGGTACTTTATCGCACTCGTGAGTACATATATAATACATATAGTTAGATTTTTTAAATGAAAGATTATTATACGTGGACATACAAGGTCATTTTGCATCAATTTAATTGCAATTATTTGGTTTAAGGATAGCAATAAGAAGTAAATGGCAACATTTAAAGAAATACCATTAGGTATTAGAATTGAAATACTGTTTTATCTGAATAATATTTGGTAAGTAAATAATTTAGTTTTATTAATAATTTTATGTACAACTATTATTTTAGGAAAGTCATGGATGAATTTAACAACCATCCTTAAAAATATATGTTCCTAGATATTATTAGGTTTATTAAAAAATATGATTATAAAATTTACATAATGTATTGACATTATAATTATATTCTATTGTTCTATAATGGTACAAAGTATAAACGATATAATATTTATTAAAATTTAAATGTAACGCACTAACTGTATACCTATAATATATACAAAAGCGTTTTTTACTATTTTTTTTTTTATATTTAAATTCACGTGAACTCATTTTTAACAATACGCAATATATTATATTTTAGTATTCCCTTGAAATTTTTAAAAAAAAAAATCGATATCGTATAGCTACAGTAATGGAGTGCAAATACATAGTAAACCTTAAGTATTATAATTAAACAGTTTACCATTAGTCAATATTTAGTGAAAGCTGAGAACATATTGAAAAACCCGTTCAAACCAAAACCTTATTTCATTTTTTTAATGCCATTTTTCTGCAGAAGTAGAATTGAAACCTCAAAATATGTTTTTATAAGCATGGAAACGAAAAAACTTCAAGGCCCGAGCCCCATCCCTGATTCGAATTTCGATCATACCGCAAGATTTAGTGTCAAAAAAAAATTTGGATTTCACGAATCGTTTATATTTTTGTGTCATTGTGCATTGCATTTTGTAAAACATTATACTTAACTAGTTAAATTATTTGAGATTATTTGTCAAATATATCAGTAATATTAAAAAAAATCAAACGGGTGACCAAAAAACGGTGGTACTGATAAAGTCTTTTTATGTTTTCAGTTTATCTTTTGTTCTGTGTTGTAGTAGTTATTATATCTACTTGTATATATTATGCCGTACACCACTTTTAGAATTCTAAAAATTTTGAATTCCTCAGCTGAAATATCCAGTTTATTTTCAAATGGGGATATTGTATATAAGTAGGTGCAAAGTCACGGCAAAAGAACTAAATCAATAATATAATTTGACTAATGATCAATGTCAGAAGTAGAAAGAAAATGGGGACTAAGCTCCCAAATATTTTTACAAGCGTCTCATATGTGAATTCATAATATCTATTTAGATATAAATAACAAAGGTAGTTTTTCTTAAAGGCAAAGAACTTTTGCGGATAATGAAAAATGCCAACATTTTTATCGTATCTAATGCTAGTTGGATATTTTGAGAGGTTTTTTTTTTTAATTTTCTCGATTTATATGAAAAAACTATCGAAGTACCCAAATCACTGTAAATTTCGTCAATATTCATACCTAAAACGTATAATGACATGAGATCGAAGTTAGAACAAATGTTATTTTTAGTTATCTAAAATTGTTATCTAGTTTTTATTATTCAAACAAATACCTATATATATATATAAACTTATGGCACGAATTGAATACATATAGCTTCTTTGAAACTCCTATAAATTTAACACATTTTTAGTTAATTTTAGTTAGTTAACAAGTATAAGTTTTTATTCGTGATTTTTTTTTTTTTTTTTGAAAAACTAAATAATAATTTCACGTTTTTCACTCTCGTACCGATGCCCACCGCCGTTTCGTAATCTTAGGACTCGGGTAGGTATACTATTACGCATATAATATAATGGACCACGCACTTTTGACAGAGTGAAATTTAGCTATGGTAAGGTGCCGGTGATATATATACGAGTAGATGCCTATGTATAGAGAGGGATTAGACACAAGGCGTGCCCGGACCCATCCGATCTCGAAGACTTCCACTGTAGCCAACGGTAAGTTATTATCGTGATTATTACACACAATTATATAAATCGCGTCATTAATATATACCACACGCACACTACACATATTATAGGTTGGTAGTTCCGCCGATGAACCGAGTTTCGGTCGAAAAAAAAAAAACACTATATATATTTTGATTATAGTGATCGGACACGAACGCGTTTAACAACCGCGTAATAGGCCGGTATGTTTTGTCGTAAAATATAGTATACCTACCCGGGTGTAGGTAATACAGTAATTGTATTATATATATAGGTATGCCGACAATATAGGTACATGTGTAATAAAATCCTTCGGAAAACAGAAGGACACTATAAGAACGAACAGAAAGAAAAAAAAAAATAATAATAAAAATTTGAATACGTTTTCTACGTATTAATGTAAGTACGAAAATTCAACAGTATTTTTTATTTCGTATTATTGAGGTTCCATTTCAAAATATATCTAGAAATTAATGTATATTTTAAAAATTTTTTTTATTAACAAAAAGACATAATGAATTGTAACGCTATTGTAATATGTATAACGTTACGAAGGTGGCATACCATTATTAATTTTATACCATGATAACATTAATCTTTGTCATTAACTAATTAAAGTAGTAGGTACCTACGCTATAATGTACCTATATAAATAGTCGAAAAGTTATAGATAAGTCAATAAAGCTAAATTTGAATAACTATTCAACTCGACTAGTTTACTAATTTTATCATGGATTAACTATATAGCACTAAAGAAACTAGATAACACTATAAAATTGTAGTAGTAACTGTTTTATAATATTAGACATTTTTTTTTTCTTATATAATAGGTATACATTGAGAGCCATCCCGAGATGGAGTGTGGAGATGTGAGAAACTCCCACCCCACTTTAGGAAACAAGTCGGCAAAATTTAATCTAGTCGGAAATTAATAGATACTTAATTATCAATATTTATCACTATGATTCAAACGATGTATTGAGATTTAAGAAAATTACGTCAATAAGTAAACATAAAATATTAGATATCTAGATTATTATTTAGTCGATTTTGAGAGGATCGAAGAATCTATTGTTATTACTTTGATATATATATATATTTTTTTTATAAATTACTATTCGGTTAGAAGGAATCAATAGGAGTGCTTGAGGACAGAAATATTTTGATAGATAATTGGTTCTAGATAGTTTTTTCAGAGGTATTTTTTTCAATTTTCCAGTAGTTTTCAAGCGTAAAGGAAAAATAAAAAATAGAGTTTCTATGGTTACTATATATATTATTGAAATAATATGACAATTTGGTGTGATATTGTAAAATGTTCAAATATTCAATTTTTTTTTTTTTTTGACATAGGTTGATGTATAAAAATATTACACCGAGCTCCGATTAAAACCATTTTATTATCAAGTATTAAATATATTCGACGATCGAAATGCTTTCTGTTTGCTGACTTTATTATTTTTTTCTATTTCATTTCAGTATTAACTGACAAACCTATGGAAAATAAAAATAAGTTATTAAATAAAAATTCGAATAATCAATATTATTCTATACAGTGGCAGTTTTAACTTTATATAATATAATTTAATCCGCAAAACGCGTTTTATAATTAAGTATGCATATATTATATAAACATACATACTCCTCCTACAGAAAAAAGTCCAAAAACCGACCCTAATTATATGTTTAATATGATGGATATAGTTGATAGCCATCATTTATCATTCCACAAGATTGAACAGTTGCGATAATTTACTGACGAGCATACTATGCTATTATAATATAATATTACTAGTTTGAGTGCAACACCTACCGGTCGCAACTCCTTGTATATGTAAGTCCTTTTAAGTGAGACTACTTGTAAGTTTAACACCTTTTGAGTACAAAACCTTCAATTTGTAACCCCATTAGAGTGTGACACCTTGTAGGTAAGTGTAACTTTTATTGAGTGAAACACCACATAAATGGAATTACTTTTTAGAGTAATTCGTACACCTCATATTATGTATTTTATCGGTATCCGGAATAGTCGGTGACTGAAGTTTTTTCAGAAACAATGTTAACTAATACATTTTAAAAATATTTCGTCTGAGGCGGAATTTGACGTTCATTTTCTATTAGATAGTCTTTCACGCATAAAGTTTTTCTGTTGTAGGTTGACAAAGTAGATAGGCAATTCAAAAATGTATCGAACTTACTATTCTTCGATTTTTATAAGAATTCGGTTCTCGCCCGAGTGTAACGGGTTTCACACAACATTGAACATACATATTTAATAAAAAATTTGAAAAATACCACAAAAATATAATATAGTATGTACTTTAGTACTACTACGGATTATATATAATCTACATTTGTGAATTCGGTCGGACTTATCGTCTTGAGTTTTTATATATTATGTGGAAATGTTTGAAAGTCCTCTCGATAAAAGTTTACCCCAACGTATTGATATAAATATAATTAAAATTGTGAAAAATACTACGAAAGTCCGACGATTTGAAATTCATTACTATAAGATATAAAAAAATATAGTAAAGGTACATACTATGTGGATCAGTTGGTCGAACTTACCGTTCTCGGTGTCTTATAAAACTATATTGTCCTCAGTGGAAATCTACAAATGTCCGAAAAAAAATACAAACTTGCCACAGGGTATTATAATCGGTACTCGGTACAATTATATGTAGTTCAAACGAACAAAAAAATATATAATAAACAGGTATAATGATAAATACTTAATAATAAAGGTTATAACGATAAGAAAATGTATTAAGATTTCGTTCACATATTGCATATATCGGATGAACATTAAACGCTCGTTATCTTCGCGGACGCCGAGATCGAGAAAAAAAGCCAAAAAAAATTAAATCGGCACAATGAAATTCGAACCAGTGTACCCGTATCGAAAGTTCGTTTAACAATCGACGCCCTATATTACCAAACTATTTACTCGGATGATAATATGGTCGACATTTTTCGTATTTGGAACGAACGTCTGGGTTGGACGAAATGATGAGGTACCTATTATGTGAATCAGTCGGTCAGACTTATCGTCCTCGGAGTTTTATAAAACTATTGTTCCCAGATAGAAATCTACGAATGTCCGAAAAAAAAAAATACTAACTTGCCACAGGGTATTATGATAGGTACCTACTGTAGTTTAAAGTGTTTAAACGAACAGAAAAATATATAATAAATACCTAATAATAAAAATTGCAACAATAAGAAATTACCAATCTGTAAAATAGAAATATATACAATTGGGTCTAGTTTGCTTGAGGATTTAAGAAAATCCCAAGAAGTTTGTTGGCATTTTAAAAATTTTATCCCGATGTCATCGATTGATTTTAAAAATGTCATTATGCTAATTGGTCCAAAAATTGCTAAAACTAATACGAAATTTCGTAAAACAAGAAATGGATTGGTAGTAACGTCAAGATATTATTTGACTGCAATAGAGGATTCGTTTACAAGCCTTCAATATCTTTTTAAAATGTCTAGACAGATTATTGGTCAGAACTCAGATTGCTCCTGAAATACGTCAACGCTGCGTTCTTTAATAAATAAAATAAAGGGGTACGTGCTGTTACATATGATAAACATGAAGAGTATCCGTCTTCTCGGATACTTTCTCCGTCTCTCTGCGCCGCCTCCCCCCCCCCAAAAAAAAAAATCAACCACTGAATTTATAAATATATTTATGTATTGATATACAATAAAATGTACCACGCATTCGATGAAACACAAAATAGACTGACACACTTGCTTAACATTCGAAGCAAACATCATTTTAACTAAAATAACTAAAAATAATTCAAATTAACAAAAATCAAGTATAAAAGTTAAGTTAAAAGTTAACATTAACTTAAATTTTAACTTAATTTGTAATTTATTAACTCGTTAATGCCTAGTATAGGTATAAAAATGTATAAGGAAAATAGGCAAATTTATAAAATATACTATTAACGGGTTAAAAAATAAATTGTTTTTAAAAACTGTATACCTCAACTAGTAGATTATTTGTGTCATTAATTAATGAACTAAAATTACATTATTAAAAGTTACATTTATAATTACACTGTTAATAACAATAACTGTATATAATTATTTAGGTAAGTTAATATATTGCAAAGGAAAACCAATATTTTATTTTTTTTGAAAATAATTCTATGCTATATATTTATTTTCTATAAGTCACTAATATTTCCATTTGGTATTATCATCTTTATTCTATTTGAAAATAACTGCTGCTGTGAGCAAATAATATTTCTAATTTCGTATCTAAATATACATAGATCACAGTATCATAATTATTAATATGGTATAATAGCTGAATTACTCGATGTTTCCGGGAAAAATATTGTGGTTGTTCAACTCCTTTTGGGTGTAACTCGCTATGGAAGCAATGTATTTTTAAGTGACGTTTAAAATATTTAAATTGGTGAAGATAGGAAGTTGTCACAATTTGAATTGTGAGACATATGAGAGATGTCATTTCAATAAACAGCCACATACAAAACAATTGTATTTCGTATCTCCTGGCACCTTTCTTGATCATTAAATAAATGAAAAAAAATTTATCGAAAATGGCAGGCACCATCTCTGATGATAGGAACAACTATTTGAAGTGTCAACAGGCCGTTTACAATAATCCCTTCAATCGACATAACTTTAAAATATTTTTAACGCTACATTAATTCTAATTACGCAGTCAAAATAAATCAGCTTGTTTTATTTGATCTTTTCTTACTCTATTTGTACACCTAGAAAGGCGCTTTTTATTTTTCGCCGATGGTACTGTAATTTCATTAAAATTTAAAAGTAAATTATTATTAATGCTAATAAACTACTAATTAATAGTGATAAATTAACAGTCGAGAGAAAAGCTCGAACAAAATTACAATATGTTGTCACTACAAGGCTATGATGACCGGTTGATAAGCGACGATGATACATCTATGATAACACACGTCACCAATAACATACACGACATAGAGCCGCAAGACGACAGCTAAAGATTATTGCATCCAACTCAACGACCCGCAATCAAAACAAATCAACGGTTAACTAATAGAAATAAATAAAATAATAAATTATAGAAATACAATGAAATCGTTAATCAGGCAACTCGAATAATATAATACAGTGGCTCGGGTTTATCTCCTATGTATATAGGTACCTATACAATTTACATGTACAATTTTGTATTTGTTCATTTAAATCCCTTAAAATCAAAATTTTTCAAAATCCTTTTTAATTGCATGCCTAGGCTATAATACAAACATACCCTGAAAATGTCAAGTCGCTAGCAATCACAATTTAGGCCGTGCGTTGATTATGAATCATTCAGTCACAACTTTTATATATACAGATAGTGCAAATATTCTGATATAAATCAATTTAGTCGTTTTATCATTATTATAGTTTAAAAGGTCGAACCAATATTATCACATGTATATAAATACACTATATATACACATAGGTACTACAAAAGTGATATATATCTGTTGTTTTATTTTATTTTTATTATTATCATAAAATAAATAGTAAAATAAAAAACAATCTAATAAGAAAGACAATAACCAACGCTGTAATATAAATTTTTATATAGGATACGAGACTTTTTGATTAGGTTATAAAACTATTGGATATAATAACGAAATATAAGTAGAGTATAAAATCGTATGGATACTAAAATATAATGTCTTATTGCATATATAAGAATACGTACTAAATAAAATAATATCGATACTAGACATATGAAATGTTTTTCTTTAAATCACAACACTGCGATTTGAAGATAAAGGTATTATGCAAATAATCAAGTGAGAATACCTATGTAGGTATAGACTATATAGATTCAAGTTAAAATTGTTAAAACTAATACAAATATCCATGCGTATATTATTTATTTATTTGATATAAAATGGAACGGCATTTCAAAGTTATAAAATGTTCATTTACTAATTTTATGTAAATTAAAGTGAATTCACGTGCAAAAAAAGTGAATTATATGTATCTAATAAAAAAAATTTACAAAAAAAAATATCAACAATACTTATTCAGTCTGAATTTCGTTGTATCTTATAGTATTTTTAATGGTTTATTGATCCCAAACCAAAATTTTCAATAATAGTTTTCGAAATTTAATAAAATATAAAATTGTCATTTTCATTTACCTAAATCTATACTAATAATAATACCTTTGTATATACCTCTGGATTCGATCAAAGTACATGCACGCCCAGTATTAGGATTTTATCAATAAATTAGGTTGGACATAATATGCGTACAGCGTATACCTATATTATGAAAGAAAACCTAGTTCAGGGTAGTTATTTTCTAGTTAAACCAGTTAAAAATGTTTAGTGTTTGAAAATTTTTGAACTCAAACAGTTAATTATTTTTCAATTATAAACTTAATTAGTTTAAATTCTTGCTGCATTAACTGTACTTTTTACTGCAATTATAATTTTTCTAATTATTCGGTTTTTAAACGAGCGATTCTGCTGAGGTCTATTGAATTTTAATCGAAACTAAAATATGTATTTAATACACAATTAATTATGAAATTAAATAAATAACTATACTTAACCAATTTATTCGAGTTAATTTTTTCGTTTAACTTGGCCGTGTTTGGTAATGTCCATACTTTTTCATTTTTGTGAAAAGGTTTGCCGGTTTGCAGAATTTTTCTGACTACTGGTTAGAAGCCACGTGGTGAAATCCTACGTATTTATATAAAGTCGACGATACAATAATATCAATATAATACAAGTATAACAAAATAAACGGTTATGATGGTCGTGGTCCATTGAACGGTCTGCTTAATAGAAGCGCGAAATTACCGTACACTCGGACCGATATCAATACATATATACTATATATATATTATAAGGTATTGTCAATTGTGTAATACTATTTCGACCAGCAGGATTTCTATTTTAATAGTATCTACCGAATAGCGAAACTAAACGTTTCGGAACTATGGAAAAACGGTGAAAAACGGAATACTCCGAAGACTTTAATCTAGTGACGAATTCAATAAAAAAAATAGATATTGTACACACATAAATATTGTTTTAAATTCGTTTTTACGTACATAGGGTATCCTACGAGGATTTATTTATTGTAATATCGCCGAAAAAGTTAAGTAACTTCAACTTATTTTATGGTAATATCTCCCAAATAACAAATATGGACAAGTTTATTAAATAAATTAACAAGTTAATAGTTAAAAAAAAAAAAACAAGAATTTAAAAAAATTTATTCACATGAGAGAGCAATGAGTATATAGACATCCTGTATACAATATATTCATAGATAAACAAATTCAAAAAGCCCGCTCTGTAAGTATGCTAAATTTCTGGTTTCTAAATGTAATGTAAACAGTAATTAACTATAATTCCATAAACAAATTTAAAACATTTTGTTTAACATATTATACTTATGTATAGGAACCCAAGACCAACAAAAGAAATACAAATAGTAAATATTGATATTAATGTGATTGTGTAAGGAGAGAAACGCTTTGAGTGTGCTAGATTTCCCGTTTTTCATATAACAAAATATAGGGACAATATTCAATTGCCAAATCAACAATGTTCCTCGTAACTATGATAGAATATCAATTAGATGGATTATGGATATAACGGGGATATTAGGTACCTATCTAAACTTATGTTTAGAAACTTAAAATTTAAGCCATTTATATTTAAAACAGTCCAGTAGTGCCAAACGTGAACAATGCTAATCATAAATATAATAAACATTAGAGGACGCTATACACCCGAATTTTAAGGGGTTTTGTAAAGGAAATTTTTATGAAATTTTATGAAAAACGAAAATCTAACAATTTAAAAATATTTAATTATATTTTAAAAGTTTTTAAAAATAGTCACGTGTCAGTACCTATCATTTTTTTATTGTTGTGTTATCACGATATTTGTTAAAAATCACGTTCATGTTCTATAACTACAACTTTTCTCTGTGTAATCGCAGAACCAAAATTTATAAAAAATATGAAAGATGAGAATATTTACTACGGCATAGCGTAGTTTTTTTAAATATGTTTTTTTGAAAACCTAAAATTCGTGATTAAAAATCTTAAAGTTTAAAAATTTTAAAATTAAAAAAAAAAACCAAAAAAAAAAACTTCATATTTTGTATACATTTTGACTCTGCGATTACTAAGAGAGAAGTTTGTGTTATAGAGAGTGAACGTATTTTAATATTGCTAAAATGGCTGTACCTATAGCATCCTCTTAATCCCGAACTTATGATATTGCCAATTTATTATTATCGTTCGCAGCACCAATATTTACGGTTTAATGTACCCGCTGTAGTGGTACTTGAACCGCTCTTTTTAATGATATTTGCATGTTTTTTTAATTAGCTTTTTACATACACGTAATATTATATTATGGTATATATTATGGTATATATATAAGTATATGTATATATTTTAATATCAGTTTAAATTTCTTTGTAGCATATAAAAAAACAAGGTGTAATCGATGAAAAAAACGAAGGATATTTACGTCATTAACTAAAACGCATTTCGTGTTTCAAATGCGATATTATCAATCTATAAAATACGTGTGTCAATGGACTGTTTATGTTTTTTGAAACTATGAGTCCACATATAGTGGGTTCAGGCTTTGAACATATATTAATTACTAATACCATTGAAATATCCAAAATAACGCTAAATTAAATACCTATACTTAACTTTTTAATTAAGCAAGGCTGAATAGTAACGACATCAGAGGCGGATTTAGATTTCCTGAACGGGAGGAGCAATTTATGAGTTATAAACTAATAACCAAAAAAAAAAAAGCAAAAACAAGGGCATTAACCTATTTTTTACGCCGATTTACTCAAACTTATTTTGTGAAGGGGAGGGCAATTTCTCCCCTGTATTCGGCATTGAACGAGATTAATAGATATACTCATATTATAAATAAAAGTTAGATAAGATACCTATATAATAAGGTTTTTTTTTTATAAATTTTAACTTAACGAATTACTTGTATAAACCTACCTATTAACTTAAATACTGATCAAATATAATTCAACGTCGTATGACTTTTTACGCCAACGTAATATAAATGTATCTATTATTCTTTAATTATTATTCAAGTTAAACTTAAATTACCTAGTTAAAAAAGGAGTATCTAATACTTTCACAATTTTGTTACCTAATTAGTTTGTGATCAACCTTGGGATTTGGGTATATCTGTATTTTTTTGTCTATTAGTAACTATATATAAAATTATAATAAATCTTAAAAATCATTGCATCTATCAGTGGACACTCAATTTTGTTTATTTTTTCGTAAACGAACCTTGGTGTGTTTTATAAAAGAGGCCATGTGAGGTGTAAGTATGGATGACGGACAAATACCTGTTGAATCTCGTAATAGGATTATTATTATTATTATTGAGCAAATTATCGTTAATAACATTAACAATATTCATATTAGTTTCAACTTATTCTATGGGAAGTTCTCTGTGGGAAGTTTGCAGTGTTTTATTCGCAGATTTTCTCCCCTTTCATCACCTCATCGTCGTGAATGACGCCCAACTGCATGATATATTATTAGCAAAGACGTACCTTATACTTCTTATTTTGTACCGGAAAGTAATACAAATACATATATACTGAGAAGTGAGCTGAATAAAAATAAATAAATTTGCAAATCAGTATTTTTCAAAACGTAATCATTCATGCAGATATTTGTGATTTAATTTTGAATATTTTACAATATACTGATTAGTGTTCGCTCTTTTTACTTGCTAAAATATCAATTATCAAAAAAAAAATTAATTAAAATTAATTTTATGATAATTTTTAAAAATTCTCAATATATCTTTTACATTCGTATATAATCATCATAATATGAAATCCGGTTGAAGATTGGTATGGCTATATCGTATAGTATGGCTTTATTTTTTTGCTTTTGAAGTTTAAACATATTTTGGGACTTATATCAATATTCCCGGTTGAGAAAGTTAACAGATTTTTTTAAACTCAATAAAAATAGTTAACATAGAGAAAAGCAAGTTAACCAAGATTTCTTGTTAACAATAGGTACTTAAATGTTATAATTTTTCAAGGAACAATAAAAATGGCTAATTATAAGTTCCCGAAAATGTAAACTATTGGGTATTTATTGAAACATTATTTTGAATTTATGAGTTAAACTAGATACCTAGTAAAAGTATCTATAAACGTAAAAAAAAAAATTCAAATTTCTTTTAGGCCAAATTTACTTAATTTACAACAATTTACAATATACAATACCACTTTTGCAATACAATTTACTCGAAGAAATCAACTCGTCAGCCATACATCAGCTAAACTATGGTAACTCATAAACGAAAAACTTATTCCTTAATTCTAGTTTTTAACTCGTCAAAGACCAGTTAGGTTATTACAATATAATATAGCGACATGGAAGTGGCGTGATAGGACTCCCATTGCTTGTATTTTTACAGTTTATACATTTTGCAACTATACTCTGAGCTATAATATCGTCTGCGTCCCTGATTATAATTTATATTGGCATATCGTATAATATATTTTAATAGTAGACCAACATAACTAAACAATAACCACGTGCGTGGGTGCGGTAACCGCGTAGGTAGCACTACTCCATAATATAATATAGGTACGTTACATTATTATTATAATGTATAGGTACATTGGTAAATAACACGCGGACACGAGCATATCCCTTTGCCGGGTATAAGATTCAGCTGCGGGAGACGACCGCGACGTGTAATCCTCCGCCTACACGTAAATATATTATTATTATTATTATTATAGGTATAAAGCCGGTGATTTATTTATTTTTTTTTTATTGCAAACTCGCGGTTTTTCACTACTCGATTAACTGTTAACCGCGGTAAGTTATTTACATATGAGTAACTACGTCTTATTTTTTTTAGAAAATTAGATTCGAAATTTATTGGTAGTTATGCTCATACTACGCATATAACAGAATATAAATTATATTATTATGTTCCACGTGCCGATCGACTAATTTGTAATAATATTACATTTTATAGATAAATAAAGATTTTTAGAGATTTTTTTTTTTTTTTTTAAATATAAATATTAAAAACATTGTTTTTATATCAACTTAAGTACCTATTTGAAAACACGATATATATATAGTAATAACTTACTCCCAAATTAATGTATTTATATTTTTAGTTTACAAATTTTTATATTGTTTTATCATTAATCATAAAATAGGTATGCTCCAAAAAAGTTTAAAATCTAAAAAATATACTCTTAAAACAAAAAAATGTACTAAATATGCAAAAATATGCACTTTAGACTTTTGATGTTTTGTTTTCGAAGTGTTTTTAGTTTATTTAGCAATAAATCTAATAACCCACAAAAAACATGCGAACGCAGCAATTTCCGAGCCCTAATCATTATTTCACAATATTATGCCTGTAGGTAGGTACGTATACTTAAAAACTAAAATATCAAGAAAATAAAATATATCGTATAGGTAATATAATAGTGAAATCAGTGGAGTGGCGAAATATATACATTTTATCGATGCAAAATTAATAAATGTATAAAATAAAATATTTTTGGACCTATCCTCACCAACTGCCTCCCCCCTTTATTCAGAAAATTTAAACAATCGATATCGTTTTCATAAAAATTATTTTTCCTAATCAAAAGAGGCGACCACCACTCTCTACTATTTTTTATTGAGGCACGTGTTTCAAAAAAGATCCTTTGCAACGACAATTTTTCTGTAAATACTAAAGAAGAAGGCGCATTGATGATACGAGGGCACAAAACACCTTTGATATTTGGTCTTTGTATACGTTAAACGAACAATAAAATCGATAGGGATTTGTTTGTTTCGTTATTTGTTTTCCGAGACCATTCGATTCGATTTAAAAATCGAATTGAATTTATAATTAGTTGGTATAACTATACAATAATATATTGTATGCACCATTGTACCTATATTATGTGTATCAGTGAACAATCGGACACCTATAATAGTATATACCTAATAGAAATTCTTATTGATAATATGAAAACTTTGTCTCCTTCATAATATATCCTATACTTTTGTGACCGATAATACCGTATACCTATAATAGTATATACCTAATAGAAACTCTTATTGATAATACGAAAAATTTGTCTTCTTCATAGTATATCTTTACTTTCGTGACCGGACTGTAAAAGAAAAAAAACAAAGTTAAATACGAATTCGCCCGTGAGCGAAATAGGTAATGTTGACGAGACGACGCGTTATAATAATATTATGCATGTCCGTTGACCCGACCAAACCAACGCGTTGCCATTATACGCACCTAAATGAGAAAAAAACGTTAATATATTTGCATATATACATATATATATATATATATATATATATATATATATTATAAATGCGTGACATATACGACCCGATGTATAGGAAACGGGTAATAAAACAGTGTTGGAAGAAACAAAAACACGACGCCCACGACTGTCATTTGACGTACCTATATACCGACGAAAACAATTTTGATTTTTAGAAAAATTTTAGGAAAACGATTATGATTTTTTTGATTATACCGTTGAGATATATATTCAAAAAATGTCTACTACCCATACATTTACCTGCCGTTTTCGGAATTATTATATTTGATATTATTTTCATCATTTCACGGGAATGTTTTTCCCGTGCCATTATACTTTAAATTAATTTCTAAAAATATCGGCGGCATTTTGGAACTGTATATTCAACTTAACATTTTAAGTTCAAAACTTATTATTTACTCTATACTTTTAACCGCCCGACTTGAATAATTGTTCAATTTACATACATATATACGAGGCCGTGCAACCTTGATAATATGTAATATACGCAAACTTCCTACGTCTGATCGTACAGAGTGATTTTTCACATCGCATCAATCCGGTGGATGTGTTTACGTATGCGTAATATATTTTAGCAACAGAAAAATGACGAATATAATGTAGGATGCACTATAATTTTGTCTCGCCAACGGCTAAAACTATTACTCGTAAGAGTTTTCGACTGAAGAGATCAAATTCGTTTAAATTACGTACATTTTATATGTAAATAAGGCGAGAAAAAAATGATATTAAAATTCGCGCAATGGAAAAAGACGAAATTCAATGGATTCCGAGAACGAGAAGACTTAAACGGATATGATGCAATGTACTGGAGTCGAAACAATTTGAAACGCACAGTTTATATGTAAGTATACGGTGTTGTGATAAAAGTACTAAATTTTTAAATACTTTCGAATAAATATTTAAATTAACAAATACAAATATTTTAAACTTAATACGCGTATCTAAGTAAACACTTGATCATTCATAATTATTAAGTTTTGCATTTTTCTCATTGCAAATATTTTTCATCAATAATAATGTAACCTTAAACCATTACAGTAACTATTCTTTCACTATTTAATTTTTTTATAGTGTATACAAAAAATATAAGGATCGTTCAAAATAGAACGGAAAGTATAAAATAAAATTGTAGATTCAAACGATTTCCACTACAAAGTATAAATTTCAATTAAACATATTAGAAATGTGATGTATTTTGTATAAGTCTAAAATATTAAAATCCTATATTTCATGTTTTTGGATGAAAATTTATTTAAACATAAATATTTAAATTTAATAACAAACAATACAAAAGTATTTGATTACTGTATTTAATATACAAGTAGGTGTTAGTCTGAGAAATATATATATTTTAAAAGTATTTAATATACAATATTAAATATTACAATACAAGTACTCAGATCTCTAAGAAATCTTTATAATTGATACTAATTTGGTGTTTTCAAATTGTTCAGCGGTAAATTAAAGTATGTATGTGGTAATGTAAAGTTTTAAAGACTATAAAGTTAGATTTAGATCCACTGGATTCTCTATTATTGATGTGCAAAATTATACATCATTTAAATACTACAGTATACATCATATTAATTCAGAAAATTGTGTGTGATGATTGATGAATTATTTTTCAAAATATAGAGTTATTTTATTTTCTTGAAAAGTTTAAAAGTTTACTGACAAAATATTATATTAGTTTTGTATTCAATATAGAACCCTGTCATATTGTAAAATAAATGAACAAATTTTCAAATTTTTGATGAATATATATAAAACAAAGAGATTTTTTGAGTACCTACTTTGACTTTAGAGTACCTATTCATTATATAAAATGCAGACACTTATTATTAACTGATTTAATTTTAAATCTCCTTTTTAGTAATATAGAATTATAGCATATAGGTAATATTATGTTAATAGTAGAATAATTCAAAAGTGATATAGGAAATTCAAAAACTATTCAAAATTACCTCAACTTTAAATATTTCAGCATTAAATGATACTAATTTTTATAGTATTGTGAATTTTTAGTGGAGGTAAGTCATATTTGTATAATTTTTTATTTTTATTTTTAGTCTATTTAGCTAGAATATCTTCTACTATTTTATCTTCAACTAAAGTATATTAAAGTAGGTACCTACTGATTACATTATTATTACATTATATTATACGGTATATATTCACATCTAAACACGTGATAGGTATTTATTATTTTCTTCTTTAAATCGAAAACTGACCACGCAATTATACAAACTGCAATAATAAAGGTAAAATATTCATAATACAATTTGCTATAATAATAATAATAATAATAATAATAATAGGTAATTGTTATGCAGACGTTGTTGTTTGCAAATATACCTACGCCACGATTACCACCGAGTTTCCATATTTACAATAGACCATATTTTATAATATTAGTATAGAGTCGACGATAGTTATAAAATTGACCTCCGAATGAACAAAGGTTCAGGAAATATATAAACTGACCAAATTATTGTAATTTAATATTTTAATTGCGCAGTAATTTTCTTCTTCATAAATATCACTTTAAGAAATTTATTTTATGAAAATTTTGATGGGTTAACGTTTCAATTTTGTCGAGTTGGTAATTTATTGTTAGAACATTTTTAAATTTTCCGAAAAGCATTAAACCTATAAGTGTGAGATTTGTGACGGGTTCCTTTAAATTTCAATTAAATTCTCAATAACTTAAAAATATTCCAAACAATTTTCATATTAATGAAATTTTAAATTGGCTATCTTCAGACGTATTATTAGAGTTTTACATTTTTTTTATTAAAAAACATATTTTAACATAATTAATACAGTCCGTGTCTTAACTACTCATAATTATTACAAAATAAAACCAGATTTTAAAAACTTTTATTTATTTAGGAGAAATTACAACTCCGAAAAAATATCCTGTAAAATGTATTTTTAAATTCGGATATAGGTAAGTACTCAGTTTTTGCATTAAAATTTTAAAGACATATTCATGTATTGCTAACTTTTAAGATTCTAACTTTACATGAAATTAGAATCAAATTATATTTTCAGGAAATATTCAAATAACAGCTCTAATGTGGGCAGCTCCCTCATAAAGTATTATTTTTGAACATTTTTGTCTATTTAACTACAGATATTCCTAAGGACTGTCTGTGGTGGAGAAAAATCTGCTATTATTACAATATTATAAAAAAAAATTGTATATCGATAGTGATCACAGCTTTAGGTGTCATATGTAATGACAAACTACAATATTTTATTATAGGACCTATAGTAAGTGAATTTTTTTTTTGCACGAAATAATTCGTTCATTTATATTAGTTTATCGTAAGTACCGGTATTAGAAAACCGTGATAGTATGGAAATCGAACAACAAACATACAAGAAAAAGCTACATTGAAAATCAAAATACGTATTCAAAAGTAAAAATAAAATCACAATCCAACCGAATACCATACGAAAGCATGACATTATTAGTCATCTGAATAAAATGTTAAAACACAAGACGATTGTTTCGTCAACCATTTGGAACTCGAACACGATCTATATATTTGATTTTCAAGAGTGATAATTCTCAATTTTGGTCAAATGTCTATGGATACCTTATGACTTTATGAGTTATAATAAGTGACCACTGGTCTCAACTCGTATTTTACCATCATATTATTCGGTATAACATCACAATATTATTCGTCTGTGTGTAGTGTAGCCAGTGGTGATATTATACTGTAAAAACAATAGTTTTCATGGGCGAAATCATATCCTCCAACGTCGTTGCCGTCCCGAGTACACTTATAATACATAAATATAATATAATATCATTCTGACGTCTACCGTCGGCGGCGGCCCACCCAAGCACGAATCCTGTTTGCAGTGCACGCGCGTCTCCTCACAATATAATAATATAATAGCAATAACAATATGATAAGCGTACAATAATATTTCTACGGCATCAGAGGTGGATTTGGGGAGGGACGCGGGGGGACGGAGCTATTCCTCATTTTTTTCATGTTTAACAGCGTACCCCTTAATTTATTTATCAAGGAACGCAAGGAACGCAGGTTTGTTTTCATTTTTATTTAACATTTTTAAAAATTATAATTTTTTTTTTTAGAAAAATCGAATTTGAATTACGAAAATGAATGTTTTTTTGTCCTTATCACATAATGAGTTTTAGATAAAAAACATGATATAAAATGTTGAATAGTTAATCTTATTAAATCATATTAGTATCATATAGGTAATAAATAATCTTCATTAACTGTGAATGGCTAAAGCCTAAAAGGATGGTGAAATCAATGCGACACCGATAAACTTCATTTCGATCTACATCTACAACTTCCTCGATTATTAATTTAAAAGTAAAAGTGTTAAATTATATTGAAAGAGGAATGCTTAAACTATTCTATCTTGAAAATATATAACCCAACAATGATGTAAAAAAATTTTGAGATTTTTCTATTCTATTCATGTTATATAATGATCAAAAAAAATTTTTAAAATGTCCCCTGGTTAAGAAACTTTGGATAGGGGGTGTGGAGGATGAAGTCCCCCACGGCTTAGTTTTTCTTTAATATGTCCCGGAACGCTGATTTTTTAAATAAGCTCAGAGTCCGTCCTTATTTTTTTTTCCAATTCAACCACTGTATGGCATCCGATGAGAAATATACGATTAAACACGGCGCCCTCGTAAGTCGTCATAGTGACGTAGTACCAAATATTCTTATGGATAATTTCGGAAAAATGCGACAATTATCGGTACAGGCCGAACCGACTTGTATATATTATTCGCATTTATAGTCGTTTGTCAGAAAAAATGTTTTCGTATAAGAGTGTTTTACGACATGTTAAATCGGCTGATTTATGTGCGTATACGTCAAGAGTTTGAAGGCCTGCAATTAGCGCAAGGATTAATATATAGTAAGGAGGATGTGAGAATGATAAAAATCTCATTTATACATGGTCGAGTTGATATTAATGTTTGTATAAGTAAGGGCACCACGAAAACGAGTAATATTCAATAACTATTAACTTAATGAGCACATACAATTATTCTAGAAAACAATATATAATAAAGAATATAATATGTAAAACTTGAAAATTATGCAACATAAAATCAGATGTGTACCTAAATAATACCAGTCCTTTATCACACCTACACGATTTATCAGGATATTCCTAAAATATAGTGATCGAACATTATCTGATATTTGTTTTTTTTTTTTAATGATATAACTATAATAAGTAGGTACTTTTATTACGATTTAGAGACATACCATATTGGTTGAAATCATTTCAATCTACTTGTAGTGTTACGCAATTATCCGTGTAAAAATTACTAATTTTAAATTTGTCATCAATTATAAGTACTTTAAGTCGTCTTTTTTTTTTTTTTTGTACAATTATTAGTTAATCAAAATGTTAAAAAAAATGAATGACAAATATCTTCTCTAAGACACGCTATAGAATGAACTTTGATTCTCGAACGTTTGTGACATTTTTCCAAATAACCGTACAAACTGACGAGAAATAAAAATAAATCGTTTTTTTGATGTTTCACATTTTTGGAAGCTTCATATATTTATAAAGCTATATATAAAATTAAAATTTGTAATAAAATGTGTTGAGTTAATTCATTATTAGCATAATATAACGAGTTACAAGCATTAGTTTCTCAGCCTTGAATATATATAATATATGTTGAGTAACATTAAATACTGTTTTCATTCTAAAAATCAGAAAAGATTTTTTTTTAATTTCTTCTACTTGGTAGGCTCTTCATAATAATAGAATACAGATGATCTTATCTATTTAATCGTGTCGTGTAATAAAATAATAGTAAAAATAATGTCATTGTACTACGTGGGACAGTCACCAATGACATAATTAAATAATTAGAAAAATATTATATATTTCATTGTATACGAATAGTTTTATTTGCATTTCCTTACAAATTAGTCCAATAATTATTATTTTTTTTGAAACTCGAAACACTTAAAACCCCATAATTAACCGCATCCAGTTTATGCACATTCGCCTAAAATGCAATTCGTTTGAGCAGATTTTTTTGCAAAAAGTCCATTTAAACAAGTTTTATGTTGTCCAAAAATATTTATATACAGAATAATATATGTACCTATTTAATATTATTGTACTATTAAGTAAATCTGGGTTTTTGCCCGTAAAATAATAAAAATAATAAAATAATGCACGGTTAGCGTAATTCTAACGATTTTTTTCGAAATACTATCGTAAGGTTAAGATGAGTCGTTGTATTTCAGGTAATAAATGAGAATTTTTCAATAATAATAATTATTGGCTTAATTAAATGTCCTTGAGTATTTTAATAAAAATAAAATTCATGACGGCGTAGCTTGGGAGAAATGTGTTTAAGTGGTCGGGTCTCCGGTCCTTTGGTTCGTGACGTTATAACCCGAAACGAAAGAACCGTAATAATAAAATAATAATAAAATGTAAATTTTGAGTTTTTATGGTAGTTAAAATGTAAATGATATCTTCTACATCATAAAGCTCCTAAGGGAGGACTAATGCGTCTAGTTATCAGTGTAAATATTTCGTTTAGTTTTTATTCACAATGAGCTAAGCCATAAAGATAGAATTAATAAAAATCACGTATGACCATATTATAATACATAACGTTACGTATGGTGTACACCGATAAAAGATTGAATAAAAAAATAATAAAAAAGGTTTTATAACCCGTACCGAGTGTCTCATTTATATGAGGGATTACTATATAATGTATTATTTTAAACATATAGTTTCGGTCAAAATATGAATATAATAATAATATACTCATAAAATAATATCATAAACTAGTATATCTATATAACAAGCTAGTATTAAATTGCTTTTATAACACGTATAAATGTTCATTATAGGAATTTAATTTTAAAAAAAACTTGTTGATGAAGAACTTGGACAGAAATACTATAGGATAATGAGGATTGTAAAATATTGGTATAAATATATATATTTACCTATCATTAATTTATATGACTTACAAGTTTATATTTATACATTAAATTTACAAATATACACTAACCTAGGTATTTATGTTTTTTTTTTTTTTTTATCAGTTATCAATTATCACGTACATTTGAATAATTCATAGTACTTATTTAAAATTTTAATGTAGCTATAAATAAGAGCTGGCTACTGATAAGTGTATAGGGGCGGTATTCTAAGTTGATACATTTTCGTGTCAGTTATCGCGTGCATACCTACGTCTTAGATTGATATCCATCAACCTACCCTACTGACTAGTAAAAATTACTTTTATATTTTATTATAATAATATACTGTTATAACGTGGATAAATGAATTGCTCAATTATAAATTTAAATTTGTGCATTTCGTGTTCGTGTTTTGTTAAAAATGATCATGTACCTACTTATAAAAATCGAATTTAGAACCAATATTATTGTATTACAATTGTATATTGTATTAATTGTCAAAAATTTAAATATAATAATAATAACAATATATAAATTGAAAAGAAACACTAAGAAAAAAAAACCTATAAAGCTGATTTTTTTGATAAATTTACTATCATAATAAATTATTGAATTAAATATATTTTTTAAATCATTCGAAATACTATCCTAAACTTAAAAGTGCGTGATGAATATGCATTTTTTTCTTCATCTGAAAAATAGTTATTATTATTATATAATTATATTATGCTTTATGAGAGTTCACTTGCATTCAAATGAGAAACATTTTGCTTAAAATTGCTTAAAATTGTTATTAAATTTATATAAATAAAATAATAGTTTAAACTTCAATACGTACTTAGTACAACGAGTTTAAGAAGTTATGCGGAATCAATTTCAATAAAAAAAAAGTAGGTAACAGAGAATTACAAAATTTTCTCGCGAATGGAATTTTGAAAAAAATACGACTTTTCATCAAATACGAGTAGGGACCACACTGTATAGAGACTGCTGTATAAAACTGTTGAAGCAATGATTCATTTTTTTAAATATTTTATTGCTTGGGAATACGATATTAAAATAAAAAAAAAACATTCTATCTCTTCGATCAAACTTCATAAAAAATGTGTGAGCCAAAGTCTGTATTATCGTAAATTTTATGTTACATCAATATTCTTATAAAAATATAGAAATTAAAGAAAAATATTCTCTATATTAATGCTATAATATCAAATAAGCTAAGATTAGGGTTTTAAAAATGGCTTTATGAGATGGAATTTTTATGCGATTCGAATACTTTAGATATTTTGCTTGCAATTTGGTTGCACATAGTTTCGACGGACATTATTTCTTGACAATCGATTGTCCTTACATTTTATTATTTATAGTTACCACAAAGAGATTGAAAACGAGAAATCTAACACGCTCTTGAAGTTTTGTTTTCCTAATGTCCATTTTTCTGTCCTTAAAGTTTGTTGTGGTAACCAATATCAATATTTACAATTTTTGTTTATTTGGATGGTTTTAGGCTTCTATACATATTAAGTTCGAAGTTAATATATCTGTAGTATGCTGAACAAATTGTTTTTGAAATAATTATTAGGTCATTGTTGAAAATACGTTATGAACCTGAGAATTTAGTATGTTAGCAGAGTGGGCTTTGCAAATTTACAAACTTGTTTAGAACAATACTTGAAAATCGAATTTCTGTTACACTTTCTCTTCGTAAAACGTTTGTTACCAATCTCTATATGGTTTTCGCTATTGTGTCATATTATAACATAATAATTATGTATGAAGCCGGTGACACGTGATTTAGGTACAACATCTGGTCACAGTTTCATACTCATCTTAATAGTATTATAACTTGCTTATACGAATAATACATTAACTCACGTACCTATCTGCAAAGATTCAATATATTTCCTATAGACTATTAATTATCAGTTAGTGTGATTTTGTAAAAAGAACTTGCTATAAAAAAATATTCAATTATTTTTTTATACACTTCTATAAAAATTATTTAAATACAAAATACCCTTACAAATATTTTCTTAAAGTTTGTAAAATCGAAATATCATTATATTTATATAATAACATTTTATATTATATTACACAAATATATTTAATAACACTTCACCATAATATGATACCAAGCTAATTCGTATTATATCTGTACCTACATTTATATTAATTGATTGTTAATATATTGTTCAGCATCACTGTATTTTAGATATATTAAACATTTTATAAAAATGCTAAATGGCACTTAAAAAATAATTCAAAAATATGTATTTGGAATATCATCAAAACACTTGAAAAATATCTAAATACTAGCATTCAAATACTTTACAAGGGAGATTAAAGTTAAAAGCCCCGTATTAGTCAAAATTGTTAGTACTTATATGTACGATTGATACATTTTGAGAAAAACTATTATATATATAATATATATGTATTTTAATTCTTTAACACATGCGAAAAAATTTTGAATAAAAGTTGACAAAAATTACAATATTCACTGATCGTGTATGGAAATAGTATAAGTTATATAAGTACAATGGAAAATCGTCGAATTTTAAAAACAATCAAGCTCTATTTTATTGTGTAAAATTATTTAATTATTGAGTTGTACATTTATTTTAGTATACTATTCTATATTATATTTTTATTGTTATGATTTAGGTAGTCGGTACATCGAATCAAATTAAATTAAAAAAATAAATAATAGATGCAACAATATTTTAGTGAAATTATTTTCAGTTATAATATTAAAATAAATGATTAAATTAGTTAATTTATATTAAGTTTAGTTAACTATCGAATTAGTTTATTTAAAATCATCAAAAAATTTGGTCAAATACCAGTTTTTAGAACTATGAAGTACCTAATAATTAAGCACAATAAAAAAAACTTTTATTTTTGGAAATCATTTAAAAATTGTATAAATGAAATACCAGAAAAAATTCAAATAATCTATTAATTTAAAGATTTTCTATATTTAGTAATTTTGTTATAAGCTTCAACCTTATTATTTACACAATAAATACAAAATGATTCGTTTTTATAATTTGTTATCCATATTACAGTTGAATAAACAGAATATACAAAAATTAGTATATAAATTAATAATAATATAAATGTGAATGTTAAGTATATAATATGACATTTTAGTTTCATAACTTTTTGTCTAGCCTCAAAACTCTAAAACCACTTAAAATGATTCTTTTATTTATGCATAAAATTATAATTATACAATTGTACTTACATAATCAATTATTGTTTCAAACAATAAGTGATTACTGAATAGAATTATATAAATGTTATTATTCAGAATTATACTTTTTTATATACCTGTACTTTTAAATACTAGAATTAAAAAGACCTTTTAAAATTGTCAATATGTTCAATTTAGAAATAGTTTCTCGTGAATACTGTATTTACTTACAATTGTATTGTTTACAATGTTCTGAAGATTCGAGTACACGAAGAAATTTGAATAAGATAACCTTCGAATTATGTCACTATTATATACATATTATTTCAAGGCTAAATTGTCTTCCAACAGATAAAGAAAAATACTGTACATTTATTATTTTCCTTCAAATCATAATAATAGTTTGTACTGTTGTTATAAATACAGAAATACTAATTTATTTGTATTTGCATACAGAAGTATTCAAAAGACTTACTAAATATATTTAAATATTAGTACCTATTTAATTTTATAAAAATTATTAATAAAAAATCATTGAGAATACTTCAAAAACTCAATTTTAAATACTATTAAAATACGTAGACTGTATTACAATTTTCAATGATATTGTATCCAAAATTTTCGTATTTCCAATAACTGAGTAGTGTTTTATTTAAACTAGGTACTTATTATCAAAATTATAGAGCAATATTTAATCTATGCTCAATGATTTATATGAATGCCTATATAGGTATACCTATATTACCTAGCTATGTTTTTGACATTTTATTATTAGAACGAAAAAATAAAATATTGATAAACTGCAGGTATAGATAAACTTCTTTCTTTTCGATTAATTTTTATAATTAGTATTTCTAATCTTGAATGGCCTCATAGTGATATTATTGGAAATACAAAACTGTATTTTTTATACGGTTTATTTCGCACTATAATGGTTCGGAGGGGTTTTTTAACCATAAAAATCAATTTGATGTACTTATTTCCGGTGTACGATGAAGTTTTATAATCACGCATACAGAAAAAAATGAGATTCAAAAATTTCATTTCATGTCTGTTTAAGCGTAAGTATACTCCAAAACCAAACAATGATTTGCTGGATAAAATGAATAATAATAATAATAACGAGGAAAAAATCAATTTAACCGATATTTTGAATTAGGTTTGAATTCATGCGTAACGACCAATAGGTTATGGATAGAAGCGATTTATAGGTAAGTAGCCACATACTCGTATAACGTTATATCTCTGGTCAATCGGTACTGTATCATATTATATTTAAAACGATTTCACCACAGAATTTAAGTTTTTTTTTTTTAAACATTCTACTGAGAACAATAAATATCGGACGTTAATTTATATGTTTTATTTTCTTGTTCAATATAAACTTACTATCTCATATTCCAGAATAGATTACATCAGAATAGATCACGATTATCTATAAATAACCAGCAAATGAATACTCTTGGGCAATCAAAAATATGTCCCTGATTTTCATAATTATTGTAGTTATGAAACGATGAAAAATTCGTTACATAAATGATACATTATATAATTAGTAGTCACGCCATAATATATAACTAAAATAATGATAAAATCTGGAACTAACATCAAATGTGAGATAGGTATAGATTAGGAAGCAATCAATGATTAGTCACTTATCTATTTATTTATGCCATGCAATTATAAAATAAATATAGAATTATTTCACTCATAATTTCTCTCACTCAATATACTGTTTCACAATTGTGATATATATATATTAGTGAGGTGCAAAGATGAGCAATCCATTCATTTGTGTCAATTGGTTATATATTGTTCGCTAGAACTCAGAAGTCGTACGGTTGCTATATTGGTTGTATACAACTCGATAACATTATGCTATAAAAGTATAAATGATAAACATTTTATCTCACAAATTTCTGATTATTATAGTGTAATCATAATAATTGTACATGAAAAAGTTATTCATTCCAACACTATACACTGAGTCATTTTTTCGAAGGATTCTAGTACTATTTATATATATAATATATATACCAATATATTTATTTATTTTTTAAATATTACAGAAAATCAGAAATCAAGCTATGTGGAAATGAAGTTTTTGAAGTAATAATTTTTAATATATACAAAAAAGCATAGAAATTTTTGAAAGACATAACAATTGTATACTGGAAGTCCAAAAATCCGAATAAAGAAAACACATTTTCCATTTGAGTTGGATGGAATCAAATTTCAAGCAACATTGGAGATACACCCTCTATAAAGTTGCAGTACACTCCTATATGTTTAATAAAAATTTAATTTTAAACCACATGTATGAATGAAATGCTGCTGTTAATATTACAGGACATAAAAATAAATAAATAATAGGTACGCCGACATGAAATCGTTATAATTATTTATTATTTATTGTGTTGAATAATTGTCAGTATAGATAGTTCTACAGTATGTTCTATTTAGTAGGCTGGAGATCAAATTTCAAAATAATTGAAAGTGAAATAATTTAAAGATGTTAACTACTCTTTTAATGTAATTTACAAGTAAGTAGTCCTAAAAGCCAATATTTAAAATATGTTTAAAAAAAAATTATAGATATTGCCATGTTCATACATGTATATTGTATACACAATCGTTGTAGATTGTAACTTTTAAATTATTTATTTGTGTTTTGTCAAAAAGTTGTACTTTATTATTGATCTTGAAAAATAATGTACCTAACATTAAAATTAAACCAAAACAACTTGAAAATATGTACTAATAAAAGACATTTTTGTATTGACTTCCAGAATTAATTGTTGATTATTATAAAAAGCTATTTGATATATAGTTTTAAATTTTTAGTTTTTGAAAAAATGACTAATATTATTGTGTTATCAATTATCAATACCTAGTCATTTTCAGTATATAGTTGACATATGAATGGTTCGTCGAAATTGTATTCCCAATATAATTTAAAATCATATAATATTTTACTAGATACATACTGAAACAAAATCATTTAATATAATAAAATCGGAAATCTCAGGTTTCCTACTATGTGAAAACTGAACTTGACCTTGGACATTTATTTTGTGTCAATCATAATATAATACGTAATAATAATATATAACATTTTCCCTACATTATACTCGTATTATGTATTATATTACTTGAAGTGTATGCATCAAGTATTTTTTTCATTGTTTTTTATACATAGGAATATTTTTTGCCTTTAAGAATATAAGTATGTATTTATTCATAAAAATATGCATATTTATATAACCATACGATTAGTATCTTTTAAAATAAATCGTGTAAAATAATACAAGTTTGGTGATTATAATTTACAATTTATTCTTTGATTCAACTTTCTACAATATTTTCAAATGCATATAAATAAGAATTTTAAAAATAATATTATCATAAAAGTTTTAAATACATAAAAAACGACAAAAATTATAAGCTATACTGATATGGAACCACTTATTATTACATTTTTAAATACATTTAAACATTTTTTAATTAATATATTTATGTTTGTATTAAAATATCCAAAAAATTACCTATGTAGAACGGCTCGAAAATCGATTATGAGGCATAATCCTCTTAAACTACAACTCTTAATTGAATATTTCAATAACTTTAACTGAATTTAATTTGAAATATTTCTTGTGTATAAAATATTTAAAAATTTATAATAGTTACAGATTAAATTATAGAAATGAAAAAAAAAACAGCATTATAGTTTTATTTCACTTTTGCAGTAGGTATTTTTCATACCTACCTATATCTATTTTTGAAGTCGTCAATTTATCCGAAGGAAAACGTAAAAAAAATATTTTATTCCACGATTGAGCTTTATTCCCGTTTATATATATATATATATATATATATAGTATTTTTATGTACTTTGTACAGGAAACATACGTTTGAGTATATTCAAATACATTGCAAAAATAATAATTATCCTACGTATGTTATATCTATATACCTACCTAATATAAGGCCGACACGAGAAAACACCGAATCCTTTCACTCGTGCGACAGCAGTGAGAGATCGAATGCGAAGAAACAAGGTCGAATTATTGTTATTTTTTAACTATCGCGTTTGTTGTCGTTATTCATGTTTTAATTTTATTATTATTGTTCTAAAAAAAAGCAATGGACGTCTTAGGTGTCGATCCAGATGATAAAATATTACGATTTGTGTGATAAACCGATCTGGTCTCATTAGGAACACTGTTAAAAACAAACTTAAACGTGTACTCGTATACTTTCACAATAATGTATCTAGAACACGTGTTTAAGTACTGTTCAAAAGTAATTCAAACCTACATAATATGTTTATGTATACAACTTTGAAACACAAACGACGTGATGGCTTAAGAGAACACTACACACTTGTTTTTTAAGAGGTTTATTATATGTAGGTAGTTTTAATTAAATATTTAAAAAAATAAGTATTCAACAATTGAAGGACATTCTTTATAAATATCGTGACAAACGGCGTACAGTGAAAAAATATCCATATTATTTGATCAAACTATACATTTACTCTATGATCACAATTTGATATAAAAAGTTATTGACTACACGACACAAAAAATATACGTCCAAATGCAGTTTTATTTAGTACCTATGTAAATATATTTCAACATCTTCAATTTGTGAATGGAATAAGAAAATTGTTCAAATTAAACAGTAACGGTAAAAAAATTGTTTTAACTAAATCAAACTCAAAGCTCAACCATATAGTATATATTTTCTTCTTTCGTATTTTGTTTAAATTTTGAATCATGACTACTTATAAAGGGACTGTACTTTTAGATTGTGAACGTGATTAAATATAATTAAAGTAGGCTTATAACGTTTCCATAAAACATCACAATACAATTTTTTTAACCTTGATATTTACAAACGATAAATACTAAAAACGAATTAGTAGTTTCAAATAAGTTAGGTAATGCAAATAAAAAATTCGATCATATTTTATATATTATGAACATGAATTTTTTTAAATTCGATATTTTAAAATATTTAGATTTAAAATTAGACATTCGAAATGTATTTAAGATACTAAAAATACATAATATGTTTAATATTATTGTTTTTTTACTTGTTAATATCTAAGAATAATCTTGTTAAATATGTTTAGTATTACTAGTGTTTAAATACTTTTTAAAGCATTTTCACCAAATCTAATTATTTTTATTAAAATATTGCAGAAAAATTCAGTTTTATCTAATTTTAACACAATTTTTGAATATAATTAATATATTAGGTATTATAATATAATGTACTGCTGTATAACAATATGGGTAAATATATTATTAAATGATATCTAATATTTACGTTTTTAGTAATATTTAAAAAATATTTCGAATACATTTTTATATAAATACAAGTATATATTTTCAAATACTTTTTTGGATGCATTTTTTACCTCGACTGGTGAACAGATGATATTATAAGGATATGTTATCGACAATCATAAATGCACCTTGAGAGTTGAGTTTATTATTGTATATTAAATTTAAAAAGTATCTACCTACAACTATAGCGAAAACTATATAAGTTACACAGACTAGCTGAGGGCTTTGTCTCTCCCCCCACTAGAAAGAAATGAAACGCAATGTATTATTAATATCTAAATTGAAATAATAATATTTAATCATTATTTTTTATTTAAATATACAATTCATTCAATAAATAAAATATTATAGAGTAGGTATCAGTACAATAATAATAAATTAAAATAACATAATATACAGGTAAGTATATAGATAGGTAGTTTTCGATTAAAAACTATGAAGTTCTTTACAATTATTATTCCTTTTTTAGTTCTTATAAGAAATATCCCAATATTATACCCCTAAGTTATTAGTTAATAAATTATTATGTACCTATTTATTAATAATTGTTAGGTAGGTACTAGTTATTTTTTATACAGTTACTTATACATACTTTACATTTTAAAAAATAAATTCAATATTTTAATTGTATACTTTTGATTCAAGGTTATATTTCCATAATAAATAGAAATTAAAGCTTATAGAAAATACAAATTATCCTTCCAAATTATTTTTAGTTATAAGATAAAAAATTATATATTATCTATTTATCTATATGAAACATGTTTATAAGGTGTAGTTTATTAATTTTTAGTAAGATAATTTATACTATAATAATTATAAGATATTATGGTTTATATAAGATTTATTGCAAAGGTATCAAACTTATTTTGATCAATATAAAACTAAATTTCAATAAAAAGAACTCGCGAAAATCGTTCATAAACTAATGTAGGTATTATTTAACTGGATGATTATAAAAATTAACTGTAAAAGGACAAATTATTATATTGAAAATTGAAACTAGTTAAGTTAGTTAATTAATGACTAAAATAATTAACTAACTGAATTAAAAATTTAAAAACCTATTTCTATTATTATATTTTTCTTTATTATGTTTATGCTTATTATATTATAAACTTGATTTTAACTTTATAACTAGTCCACATTTACCTTTAGTTTTTAATGGTATTTATTTAAATTTATATTCGGCCAATCAAAAATAGTTTTAAATCATTTCGGATTTCTAATTAAACGGATTAAGTATGACATTTCCAAATGTCCCATAATAAAATCAATATACTTTGGAAAACATCAGGGTCTATGATTTTTAATTTTAAGTCTAAGGACGGAAAAGTACTATAATAATGCATCGTACCTGTGCCGACCCATTTGTAGATGTTTAATCTATCATCTATAGATATTTAAATGAGAGCGAGAACAAACCCCTGCAGATTTATAATAGTAAAACCTGCAAGGGTCCATTATTTTTGGTCCAGCCAAGTCCAAAAAATGTTTTGTTAAGCTCAGACAAAATTTTTTTAAATATCCTAAAAAAGGTGTGGTCCTAAATTTTTTGGTTGAGACAGGTCTGGCCTAGTTTAAAAATTTTTGTAAAATGAATCAGCCAGAGCCTGGTCTGAAGAAAAATGCTAAGAACTTAATAATCCTAGTCCGGTTCTTTTTTATTTTTGAACCCTCGACCTGTTTCAATATTAGCAGGTCTTCTGCAGTAGATATCTATTTAATATTATTATTGTTATAAACAACTAGATATATTGGAAAAAAAAACCAAAACTAGCAAAAAAAAGGCCGACGGATTATAAATGTTGAGGTGATTTGCATAACTGCACGCGTAGGTACCAACCAAGAACATGATCAAACAATATTATAAACGAATAATTAGTTTATTAAATTAATAAAGAACCTTATGGTTCATACAGTTATAGTTCTTTTCCTGTTCTATCAGCTGAAATTAAAACTAAATTGAATAATCGTGTACAGTAACTGTAACCGTTGTAATAACCGTTGTTACTGGACAGTTTATAGATACTTTATAGAACGTCTAATACCAACGGTACGAAAATTAGAAAAGGAATGAAGGAAAATATTTAAAAATTAATCGTTACGTACTTGCGTATTATATAGGTATAATTGAGAAGGGGAAATTTTTATAGTCAATAAACTCCTTAAGGGATGTGCTCTCACACACAATCCAACGACTTTACTTGTACAATAATTTTCAAAATTACACAGTAAGTAATAGGTATACATAATAGGGAAATTCGAAATTGTAATTAACACAACTTGAACTAATCTAACAGTATAATACAAAAATAAACGTTTTTCTCATAATTATATATATGTATTATACGTATTTCCTCGAGAAAGTTTTTTAAACGTCTAAAACATACATACAAATTAAAATATATTTCTATATACATAGTTAAATACTACCATTATTGTTTATATAAATGCATGCATACTTATTATCATTGATTATATATTATATAATCAATGCTATTATGTATTAAATGGAACTATATCTTGGGTAACTTTTCGACCCAAATCAGGCGAAATCAAGTTTAAAATATACAGACGCGTAGGGGATGAAAGTACTTCGCTTGTTGGATGGGTTACATTATATTATTTAATTTAAATATACTGATTTTGGAAACTTTATTTTTATTTCTTCATTAATTAAAATTTTCCATTACAAAAGCTTTACTTTACGTTTGAAAAAACTTTAGAGAATCCAAAAAAAAAAAAAAAAAAATGACCCCTTAAAAGTATCATCTAGAACTAATTTTCTATCGATAAAGCTTTTTACTTCAAAACATTTACTCGACTCCTTTTAAAGTAGTTTCCGGAAAAAAAAACATCATTGTAAAATAAATAGATTTCTCAACCCGCTCAAATTCAAACATAAAGCTTTTATATAATTCGAAATTGTTGTTACTTTTGTAGTTATACAACAATAATACAATTTACATTAAACGAGTTGAAGTATTGTCTTAGTATTATACTCGTAATTAAATCGATTGGATAAACGTATAGGAAAAAAACTCGAACATTTGTTCTAATTTTTTAATTAATTACATTATTTTTATCATCTATTCTCATCTCTATTATATTATTCGGATTTGTAATTATTACAAAATACACAATAAACCGGTTGTAGTGCCAGTATTAACACAGCTACAATATGATTATCATTGTTTATAATGTATATTACCTACCTATATAATAAGATTATGCTGCAGCGTGTCTTCGGGCGGTGGTTATATTGAAATAACAACGGATGTTTAACATCGTGTATATACTGTGTGTAGATCGTATATTGATTTAAAATATTATCATGCCATACTTAAGAAAAAAAAAAAAATTTTAATTATAATAATATTATAATTAGGTTCTATTTTTGATATTGAAATCTAGTAAAAAAAAAAAAATTATTCTAAAAGTATTTGGAATACATTTCAAATACTTAGAGAATACTATTATCATAAAGTATTCGAATACATATTTTGAATACTTATATTGTATCTTGTGTTTCAAAAAAAATAAAACAATATATATAATTGCCTAGAGATTAAGGTATCTATTATTATTAAGGGGTAATAATACCAATGAAAACGTAAAGAGTTTAGATGAGTAAAGTGGTGTCAATGGACGCTTTCATTGCTGAAATCTTCGTGTGTAGTATATTGAAATAATTTTAGTCGTTCCATTGTCATATATCTTGTCAAAGTAAATATTCCTTACAATATGAAATCCGAAAGTTCTAATGACGCCATTCACGGCAAACAGACTTCACGGCAATCTAAATGTAAAACGTTCAATCGGAGCTAATGGCAATTGGATAATGTTTCTCGAAGACGTTTTACATCGTAGACGCCATATAACTCAGAAGTACATCACATGTATACGCTCAGTGGTTGATGAGACCCTCGTTTAAATACCTTTTGTTTTTGATAACGATAATAATTATAAACGATGATAATATCGAAAAGATGAATAACATAGTTTTACAACCGGTACGATATATTTTATCGATTTTGCACACGTCATACCTATCTACGATTACGCTTATACCAGGTAACACATGGTTACAGGTTACAGGTAACCTATATATAGTCAGATGTATATAGGTAGTATAGGTTGATGGGGCACTCACGGATGAACCCACAGCTGTTCTGTATTTGATATACAATCAGAGACGATACAATTCTAAAAATAGAATGAAAGTGTTGTTCATTTTTAATGATTCTTTTATTTACAGAAGCTATTATGTACTTACATATATTACTACGTACATCGAATTATGTTCAAATAAAAGTAAAAATGTCAATTGAAAGTGATTTTTGTAGTACAGACACTATATGGTTTGACTTATTATTTTACAACAATACGAAATAATAAACGTGTGTTATTTGTAATTAGAGAAGTTGGTTTTTCGTCCTCTTCCACCTACATGCATACTATAGTAAACTCGTCACGCTTGCCATCATAAACAAAAGCATTCATGTATAATAATAATAATAATAATAATATCTATACACGAAACATTATTTTTCAGACCAAAAAAATATATTTTCAAAATGTTTTTAACCAAAATTTGAACAAATTATACTATCTACTACTTATATAATGACTTTTCAAAAAACGTTTAAACGTTTTTTTTTTTTTTTATATTTTAGAAAAACCTTTTGTCGTAGTATACCACGGGTCGATGTCCCCCAGGGAACAGTAATTTTTTTTTACCACATAAACATTACACATATAATTGTATACGGGTAGAGAATGACCGTCACGAATTGTCGTTATTTTCTCGACGATCGGATTTTAAATAATTAAAATCAGTAAAAAATAAAAACCACCATATTATGTACAAATTATTTCCTATTATACTTATAAACACATAGTAATTCAAAACGAATGTATTTCTAATAATTTAAAACAAAAAACAAGGTCATTTTTTACAGTTTGTAGGGCATAAATGCGTTTTTGGTACTTGTTTTTATAGGTCAGCAATATCCTAATTTTAATTATTATAATAATTGTCCGGTGTAAACAACAGATGTGCGAATTTTCAGAATTTGTATAATACATTATATTATAATAAGCGATACAAAATAATCTATTCTGTCGAAAGTACCGTAATGTGTTATATACAGGCTATTGTATTAATTACAATAATATGATAATAAATGATGACCGTGTGATATTGATACATGGACATCATAAACAATGCGGGTAATTGGTTTTGATCGAGGATTTCACGATCGTCGTCGGTGACATACAAATATTTCCAACGGTCGACTGTATCATAGACTCAGGGATGGGCATTATATACCTATAAACCCCAAGAAAAAATATCTTTTACAAACAGTTTTTATTATTACTTACTAGGTACTTACTTATTAATTTTTGACACACTTCAAAATACTTAATATATATCTTGATTTTTAAATTAACAACACACCACGTTTTACAAAAGTCGACTCAAATGTCATCTGACAACACAAAACGCGACTGAATAAAACATAACATGTTGTGATAAAATCATTATTTATTCCAATTTTCAAAATATAAATTATTTTTACTTTTTACTATTTCACAATTATTAAGTTAATAATGGAACATCATATCCAACAAAGACCTTCCACTCCTACGATACCTATTCCTTTTTTGGTAAAACTTTAAATGATAATTCCCACATAATATATCGTGGTCAAACTTCACAAATTACGTGACAAATCTTCACCTTGAACTTATGATTTTTGCATGTTTTTATTTGCGTTTTTAATTATTTTATTTTTGCAAAAACACGAGATGTTAGGAATTTCCAAAGAAAGAATAAGTCATCGGTGACAAATAATAACAACTTTGGTAGCAAATTCTGATATAAAACTGCCAGGAAATTTCCCTCTAAATATGTCACTGTAACTAATTTCACAGTCCTGTTCATAAATTGTTCAACTTATATTGTACTCCACTACTCAGATGAGTATAATCATTTTTTAAGGGTTAATCCAGTGGTGTGCAACCCATGGCCCGTAGGCTACATGTGGCTCATGAGTGTATTCTATGTGACCAGTTATACATTTCTAAAATAAAACAGAATAGTCTTTGTCTTTGTATTTCCAAATTCGTGAACTATTGTTTAATTGTAGTATATAATATTATAATTAATAATGAGAATATAATCTATGACATGTAGGAATTCTTTTTTCGATAAATATAATTTTAAGTTTTTTACAAGTGTATGAATAACGTGATGATTAAACTATGAATATTTTGCTTAATATTTAATTTATTGAAAATATAATTCCTACATATCATAGATTATGTTCTTTTTACTAATTATGATAATAAGTCACCATATCCTCAAATCAACCAATTGTTCACGAAATTGGAAATACAAAATTCGATTTTACTATTATTCGTATTTTTATATTTGGTGGCCCGCTCGAAGAAAAAAGATTAAGCATCATTGGTTAAACACATAGTCAATTTGTAAAATATTTATTTTATTTAAAAAATATTTTACATCCTATATAAATAACATTATTAATTGTTATTTTGTGCTGTAATCTTTAAATTTGATTGAAACGATATCTTCGTGCTAGTAATGCACAAAGCAAGACCAAGACCAAGACCATGGCAGTCTTGGTCTTGGTCTTGCTAGTTCTAGTACAGTCTTGGTTTTGACTGCAAGACTGCAAGACCAAGACCGAATTAGCCCATCACTACTTCGTGTTTTGTACGGATTGTGGTTGTCTGAGATCAGTGATCATAGATACGGATATCGAATTATACAAGATAATTTACCCACTATTCGTCTAAACATAGCTATTTAATGGATGTCAAAGTTTTTCATTTTATATCTCTTTCGAAGATGATTTTTGCGAATAAAATTTTGTTGGCATATTGCAAATTTCGATAATTGGTATGAATTTATTGGTTTACATAATAATTATTGACATCGTCGTGTTTGTTTGAATAAAAATTAAAAGCGATCTACTATGGATAGGAAAACATATTATTATTATATACTACCTACTCGATAGACGAAATTCGAAAATCGTAAACATGATATTGTCGTGCGACAATAGTCGTATATGGTGCACGTGACTCGAATGACGTGTGCCCGAGGGCGGACGCGTTCTTCGGCTCCGCTTAACAGACCCAATGTCATTATAATATTGTTATTATTATACGATGCGGCGGACATTGTTTCCAACACAATCGTCGTCGGCCGTTGTGTACATTACATTATTATTGCCTATACGGTGTGCAGTGGAATCGATAACGAGAATATCCAAGACTAAAGTTTTTTAGTTGGATACATACAGAAGTAGAGAACACTGGCGCATAAAAAAGATATTGCGTTTGATCCTGTGCATAGACTTGCAACATCGGTCGTCATTGTCTCTCTACATCCCGAGGGACTAATTCGTTTGAAAAAGTTCTAACGCGTATTTTTATATTCAGAATATTTTGCTTTTGTTTACATTTGATTGGCTTTTTAACAAAAAAAAAAAGTCGCATTTTGTATCCAATAATATGGTGTCTTTTGACGCATTGTTGAACATTTTACACGAATGTAAAAGGTTTTATCTGACGAAAATAACCGATTAATTACATTTACATTAGAGTAGATATTATGTGACAAAACAAAACCAAACCATGAACGTTTTATTGTGCTTTATGAAAAAGTTCTGTTCAGTGAAATTACCATAAGCGACCGTATATGAAAAGTTAAATCCTATTTCACATAGGTTAGAAACTTTTTCATACCTAATGACGTTTTTTTATAATTACTGTCGATAACTCAATAATGATTTATAAATTCTAACTAATAACGTTGTTAATACTGTTTTGAAAGTCTCATTTTGTTAAAAATGTAAGTAGGTATCAATTTTGTTTCAATTGCATGGATAAGCGAAAAAAAGTTTTATGACCGTTCAAATATTAAAAATTTTCTCCTGAACAATTATTCAAAAAATACTAAATTAAATTTATAACCATCTCTATGATTTTAGTTTTGTATTCCAAATTCAAAACATTATAAAAATTCATTTTCAATTATACTCTTGAACTTCGGAGAATGGTCACTTCACACAATTTTCAGATATGTAAATGGTAATATTAGGGCTGTATAGTGTATACCTATTATAAAACTTTATAAAATTCCTATGATGTAATAAGATGCGTTTAAAATCTAAAAATATATGTAGATACGTTAAATACATTATGAAAAACCTAAAAAAGAAAAAAAAGAAATATATATATTATATAAACCTAACATTTTATAAATATAAAAATATATAATTTTATAAACAATAAATATACCTAGTATGAAATATATTTAAATTTGTTTAAAATTTATCTAAGTATCAAAGGAATGATTTTTAGGTATTCATGAAATAATATTTTTATAGTATTATGAACACTCTTATAAAGGTAATTTTTTACAAGATTTTATCTAATAGTATCTATACAGGAAATGCAGAATAATATTATTCGCATTAAAAACACAGTGTTCTAGTTTCAATATATATATATTCTTTATATATTATATACCAGACATAATGTAAATTATAATAAAATATACACATTGTAATTGCATAAAATTCATTAGTGAAACTATAAATGGTTTCGGATGACAGAGTATGTTGCCGATCACTTTGGTCAATTAAGGACTGATTTCTAATACATTTTTTTTTATGATGGATTTCGATTATATTTCGAATATATAGACTATTATTATGTAAATTATAGTAATAAAAACGGTGGAGGAGTACGGGTGTATAACCCCTAGTTTTCTTTTTTCTATGAAGGTTTTTTCTGACAATATTATCAATATCAAATGTCCCCATAATTAGTCTGGGCTAGAGTTTTAGATAACTTTAAACTCTAGAATAACTAGAGAAAAGCTTTTTCTAGTCCATATTTAAAATAAAGTTTTGGTGAAAAATTATTGTTCTACGAATAATAAAGTTACCTGTCTGTAAATTGATTCGTTAATATATTTACTTTCTTCATTTTCTAAATTTTATATTTTAAATTAGGTACTTCTTAGTTTTTCAAAAATATTCTCAATTTATTGTCAAGTACAATTAAATTTGTTCATAAAAAAAAATGTTTTTAATGTGTACCTACCAAGTATCTAGGTACTTATACAATATTAATCATTAATTTTACCTATAATTAATTATGATACTTAAAAAATACCCGTCGAAGTTCAATAATCATAAAAAAAATACACGTAAGTAAGTATATATTTATTATTTACATGGATAAACAACAATTAACAATTCAATATTGTTCAATAAGCTTGAAGGAATTCAATTTTGTTATTATATATGCTGTATAATAATCTAAAAAAATTTAATTTAACCATCCATTTTATTTTAATTTTTTTTTAGGAAATTTATACTTGACAATTTAGAATATCTTTTAGTTAATGATTTTATTTATTGAAATTGAATTGAACATTTAAATTAAGTATCAGAATTTCAAAATGTTCATAAATGTTCACAATTTTGATAAACCATTTTTAACCAAAACAAATATTTATGGTTTTGTGGATTTGTATTTTGACAAATTTTCCAGATACCACATTTTTATATTTTAAGCCAATTATTTATTTTTGTATACTTCTATAGAATTTTGAACCACATATAGATCAGAAGATATTTTATGTTTTATACCTATCCATACTGTATCACGTAATTTCCCGTTAAATATCTCTAAATAATCTCGGCAAGCAATCTCATAATTTTTTAATACAATTTATATTGAAAAATGATTATGAACTGTAAACAATATTTTTTATACAAAAAAAAACATTATCCATTTAGCTACACATGGTTGCGCTTAACGTAGAAATTAACCGGATAAAGTTAGAAAAATATTAAAATACATTTTAATATTTACCTACACATTATTCAACGGAGCCGGTTAAATGTTAACATTACCCGGTATATGTACGTGACGTGACATATTACGTAAATACCTTTATTTTCTATTGTCCTTATATAGACACAGGTACAAAAACGACAGAGGATCAAATATAATCCGTGAGTTACTATTGGATGATAAGCCACCTTAAATGGGATTTCGTTATATTTGACAATAGTTTAAAATCTCAAATGTTAGTATAACAGTTATTTATCACGTTTATTTTATCTTCCCTGTCTTTTTTAAAAATACAATATACGTAATATTATACGTAGATATCTACTTAAACCATAGGTATAACCGTGGTTATATGGAATTCATATTGTTGTTCTTTAAAATAAAAGAAATTGGCAATACTATACCTACCACCAATAACTCACAAATAGTTCATACGATGGATATTGAAATTATTATCCTCATAAGACACCCTATTTATATATATACAATATGATGTTCCAACAATAATAATATTATAATATTATATGGTGTATACCTACCTATATATAAATTCAATTATCCATTATTTTCGCTTACCTAAACCAAAATACGTTTATTATTTTTTTTAGAAGAAAAATCTAAAAAGGTTTTCACACTCAAATGTCTTATATTATGTCATATTCAGGACACAAATTGATGGGACACGCCTGCATCTATACCTATATTGCAGACGATAACAGAATATAAAAACGGTTGGGTTATCAATGACGTTAACGGTGGTACACAATATTGTAGTGTGTGCACATCCAATATTATTGCCTCAGTAAGGAGGTACGCCATGTGAATAATAATATTATTTTAAACAAATGTTTGTTCTAAAAAACCAAGAAAAATATATCGATAACGGTATAACGTGCATAATAGGTGTATGGTATCAAAATTATTTTTTTAAATTTAACTGAATTGACCCAGGAAAAATAATTTATAGGTAAACACTCCCAAAAAAATATTATTATATTATTCAAATTAAATATATTAGTGTTTTTATTATAGTACATGAATAAAACATGATATTTAGATATATAACATAGATGATATTTGGAGTATCCAATGGTATTAAATATTATATTGAATGTCGACAAAGTTTCTTAATGTTTTGACAAAGTATCTGCAGATGTGGGCTTACCTATAGCTACTAAAAGTTATAATTACCAAAGTTATAAAAGAAAATCGGGTCATTTTCGAGAATATTTTTTCAAACATTAAGTTTCTACATACTCAATACAATATAAGTATGATACCTATAGATACCTTATATAGGTACCCATGATGTCCGTCCGACATTCCGTCCTAACGATTCGTTGTCACAGTTACTATAGGGATGTGTTTTTCATTTTACAATCGGCTTTCCTTATAATTTTTTTAGTCATAGTTAGCCAGGAGATAGAAACTGGGATATCTAACATGCTCGGAAAGTGTTTATTTCCCAACGACCATCATCCGTCTATTCTTATAATTCATTGCCAAGGTTACTAATATCAATATTTACAATTTTTATGCGTTATCATACATTTTAATACTAAATGTATGATTTGTGCCATTCGTGTTATAGATACTTGTGATTCCGTTTTATTACTTAAATAATAAATTGTTTTAAAAATTGCACGTGAAATTAGTTCATTGTTTTTATATTATGAAAAATTAATTCGTAAATAAACCGGGAATTAAGCACGGTCGCATAGTGGGTTTTTCCTAACTTGTTTATTTAGGTATATTTAAATATATTATAGGTAACTATTTTTTTTTAACTTTTCTATTAGGTACATTATTATTATATGTATAATTATTATTTTATATAAGGTAGGTAGGTACTTTTTATATGTTTAAATTAAAATGTATATATACCTATGTATATAATATATATGTTGTAGTTTTATATTCATATACATAATATTCATAAAGTCAATAATTTACATATTTGTAGGTAGGTATGTCTAAATAAAATATTATAAACATTTTACCGATTTATGTTGATTTTTTATCTTTTTTTTTTTTAGTATGGAACTCTTTTAGTATAGTTCTTAAAAAATAAAAGTGACTATAACCCGATTTGTTTACATTGACTGTATACTCGTTTAGCTCTACATGTTTACATTGACCCTATATACTTAATCTTAACGTGTTATAACTGATCAATTCACCAAAATATTATTATATAATATATTAACATTATAACCATATGTAATTGTGTTCATTTGTACATGTAGATAATTATTATGAACAATGAAATGTAAACAATGCAAAGCATATAGTATTATGAAGTGTTATTATTATTGATTTAACAAAAATTTAACATCACTCTACACGGAGAAAACATCTATAAAACGCCATTGACACACACATTAATAATAAAATATCTCTTACGTTAAGCGTAAAAACAGTATTTTTTTTTCTATTTATACCTTCTCTAAAAAGCATCTAGATATAAATACAGATACATTATATTATTGAAGTATACGTCTACGTACACTCATAAGATACAATTAAAAAAAAAAAAAAAAAAAAACAAACTTTTAAACATTTTGAAAAAGTCAAAAAATGACATGAAATAGTAAAAATATTACGTTCACGTGGTAATAACACAATAATAATATGAATATTATACGGGTACTTACGTTTCGGGTCGGTCGGCGATTGGACGGACCGGACTAGGACGGCGGCGTTCAGGAGCACGGCCGACAGGAAGAGCAGCAGGGACGCGTGCTGCCGCATGACGGACGGAGTGAGTAGGTATATACCCTTATTGGACGGTGAGCCCTTATATTTCAAGGTAAAAATCCGATTGTAAAAGAATCCCCGAAACCCCGAGCGGCCCAGCCAGGGATTCCGAATGACGAAATGTTTTTCGGTCCCTACGGTGGGACGGACGGTAGAGGATGATGACGGTTAGTGCACGGAAGGGACCGGTTACGTGCGTGGATTGCGAGCGTACGACGATCAACGGCAACAGGCACACGCGATCGCACCCGTACAACAACGTGTACTGACTGGTCCGGTCGGCGGAGAAGGACGGTTTCGGTTTTTTTTTTTTTTTTTTTCATTATTAATATTATTATTTAATCCTTTCTCTCTCTGTGTGTGTGTACCGGTTCCCCCTCTTACCGGCGCACTCGTCGTACCCGGCTCTACCCCTTCCCACCGGACGAATACAACACGCGCGTGCATCCCAAAACGATTGCTGTTCGACGTTCCACGCGATCTCGTAAAATTTATATCATACATATTAGGTAGGTATATTATATCGGAAGTGTACTAAAAAGTACTCCTAAACAATACATGTTCGAGTACCCGGTGCCGGGCCCGAGAATTTACGGTGCTCTCGGTGCAAGATAGGATTTTCTAATATTTATTGGCCCTTATACGGGACCCTATACAGAATTCCGTTCCCGAAACGTCTTTCGTAAACTTTTACCAAAAACGTCGTAAGAAAAAATCATTTATTTTCACCATTTCGACGGGGCCTGGTGCGCCGAGCACTGTGAGTACACCTACCTAGTATTAAAAGTGAAAAAAATATATTCGGACATTGTTTAGGTAGGTACTTGCAGACTATTTATGAGTAGGTACATATTACGTACCTGCTCAAATACTTCTGCAGAAATTCTATATAACCGCCATAATATTTTTAATAATTTCATTTTTTTTTTCTTCAAATTATCATTTCAAAAACAGTTTAATTGAAATTAACGCATATAAATAAAACAATATTTACTAATTCAAATTCAAAATACCTAATATCATAATTATTCGAGTTTTTAAAATCGTTTTCATACCAGCAAATTTTCACAATTTTATTTTCTAATTTTAATGATTTTCCAGTCTTTTCGGATAATATTACAGGACTCTTCCTATTTAAAAAAAAAAAAAAAAAAACCTTTATTTATAGTAATAGGTACGAATAGGTAGTGTTAGTCCATGTATAAAGAAAAATAATAAAATTCATTTGAAGTGATCAGTTTTGAAAATATGTTCATGTCAATACATAATATTACAATAAATGTTTGGTGTGATATTTCAAGCATGTCTATTTTCTTAACAATGTTCCGTATTTTTTCTTTTCGTTAGTTTTCTTTTACGATAATGAAAAATATACTGTGGAAAAAAATTATGATCTATGATGAGCTAGCTGTAACTAAGTAGAATTATTTTTCTATGAGAAAGCTCCTACTCGCAAAATGTATACATACATACAATAAAAATTTTAAAAACCCATCATTGTAAAATCAATACAATCCTTGCTTGCCTAAACTTTAAATTCTAAATGCATAGTCCACATCTAAATTAATATATGAGTAATACTAGATTTATATTTTATTTTAAATGTAAAATATTAAATTTTCTTGAAAATAAAGAATTGAGTTTATACGTATTTTTTACACAAAATATTTAATAATGTCATTATTAAATATTTATAATTCAATTTTATCTTAGTAATATTGTATTGAAATAATATTAATTACAGTAAACAAAATAAATGAAATGCATATAAGTTTTACAATTTAATGAATTTAAATTTGTATTGTTCTTGATCATTTATTTTTAATATTTCAAAGTTACTATTGAAAAACATTCAATACAAAAAAGAAATGTATATCAAACCTTCTCAAATTTATGTCGACTTTAAAATACCACACTTGTTAGGTATTTCAATTTTGAAATTTTATATTTGATATTTTAAATACTTATCAAAAAAAGTATTTTAATTTATACAAAACAATTGGTGTTTAAAAACACAAAACCAAAAAGATAATTTAAGTGTATAGGCTATACATAACATTTAAAGGGCAGCTTATAGTTTTTACAATATAATATTTAAATGTAGTACAGCTGATTGTGTTTGGCCTTTAGTGGAGAACCTGATATGAATGATTATATGTACTAAACATATAAACCTAAATTCAGGTCAAGGTCAATTATAATAATGAGTAAATAGTAATTATTAATTATTTACAAGTATTTTAAATATTTTTTCAATGTAATTGTATTTAAATACTTAATTCAAGTTATATTTCAATTGAATTGTATTGAAGTATTTTAATATGTATTTGATATACTTGTTAAAATATAGGTTACCGAGTGTGTAAAATATGTATTCAATACTTTAATAAGTACCTATTTGATTATCAATACTGTAATACTTTTACACGTTATAACACTGTCTATATGAAACAATAAATGAACAAAATGAGAAACGTATTTCATCTCTGATTATAAAATATAATAATTATTGCGTTTTTGAAAATAAATATAATCTACTTGAAAAAATTATTTAGTTTATACACAATTTGAGGTCTGGTATTACAATGGATTCTTTACCTTAGTTATGAATACAAGACGTACAATATACTATTAAAGTATTTTTGTCCTATTTTCTATTATAATGACTGTATACAGCCAATAACAATTATTTTTGTTAATTTGATTTTATGCAGTAACATTGCCATTAATTCTAAACTATCAGGAAAATGAAGGATTAGGTTTATCATTCGGTTCACATTGAACGGGCCAATTTTATGAAATAAAAATTAAATGATTTTTTTTTTACCAATGACAAGCATTTTATTAAAAAACAAAAAAACTTCACAAACACGGTTAGCTAACTAAATTTTGACTACATATTTAGACTATTGAATTTGAAACATCCGTTACATGTTTGATATTTCGAATGCGCTTTGATTTATATGGCGCTGATATTTCACTTTTTCTCTACGTTGGGGAACCAAGTCTGACACGCATCTGACGCGATCTCACACATGGTGTAAATAGTTTTCCCCGGGTTTTCGTATTCTGTAAAAAAATATAAACATTTAAAAAAAAAACTAATAAATAACAGTAATTAAATCGTAGATATTGGTTTTTACTTTGTAATGATAATATCATATTATAATTATGCATGGTAAGATTTTAGTTAAATATAAACTATCAGATATTTCATTATTTAGCAAGGATTAACAAAATTAATGATAAAATTAAGTAAATATAATCATATTTTATTTAAATAGTTAAAACATAATTAATTTATATAATTAATGAAAACGTAACCAGTTAAGGTTAATGACTTGAGTAAATAGTTATTTATTATACCCATGACTTCGATTTCGTTACAAAATAATTTTCAATTTTTATTTACAACTAGATAGTTTAATAAGTTTATATAAAACTGAATTGACTACCTAATTAAGTCTAAAATAATAATAACTTTACTTAATTACTTAATTTAGTTTATGCTTATCCTTGCTATTTAGGTATTGACATGTATATATCTTGTTAAAATTATTAAAATCATATTCTTATTTAAACACTATGAAAATAATACCGTTAATTAGTCTACTGTGGTCAGCCATAGTAAAGATATAAGTAATCACAATGTATAAAAGATTATCTTCACAAAAATTGTTTATTCTTGTTCGGGAGGATCTGTATGACCACGACACTTATTTTGCATATTATATTTTCATGCGTATGATAATGTATGTTTATTACAATATTCAAAACTTAGCTATATTGAGTATCATATTTGATTATAGTCAATTTTCATTACCTCACTGTACTGAACTCACCCTAAATATTAAAATAGGGCTTCTACATCTTGCTAATTTTACCGTTAAGGTGTTGAAGATTTTCATAGAAATTTTCTTTTAATGATTATTATAAATGTTTTAAATTTTACTCTCAAGATGGGTTAAACTTAAAAGAGGGTAAGAAGGTTTTTTCACCATCGTATTATAATGTTTACAAAAAAATATGCACATCTGAAGAACAACTCGGGGTGTCTTTAAAGAGATATCTAATAGCGGGAAATAACAATAGAGTTTACTTGAGAATTGAACGATTCTTAGGCACAGATACAGACAAGTGTCAAGTAAGATTCTAAATTTGCTAAAGTCTAATAAATTGAGTAAAAATAATACCTTACCCGGATAGGAGATGGTCCGCTTTCCGAAAATACTACCGTTGAATGGCGGTTTCCTGAATCCATTGGTGGAGTCTGTGGCAAACATCAAAACGACGACCACCAACAGGAATACGGCTACGGTACTCTTGAAGTTCATGTTAGGATTGAGTAGGGTTTCTTTGGGTGAAAGACAAGGTTTGACTGAAAATTTGCACCAAAATAACATACGAGTATTTAGGAACATGTATTTTATTTGCCACAATAAACTAGAGAACTCGAATTCAGTGTTCAAAAGTGAACATTTTTTAATAACTATGCACTACGCACCTATATAGCTTTTTTAACGATAAAGTCTAAATTTGATGAGCAACACTAATCATACATTCTTCACTATAATATAATATTGCTATTAGATAAAATCACTAGGGGGCTGAATAAATCTAAAATACAAGAATAATACCCTAATAAAGTATGATAATATAATGTCCTACAAAAATTCACGATATTTTAAAAATTAACTTAAATTTAAAATATACTATGTTTATACTTGTATAGACAAAATTTTGAATCCAAAAGTTGTTTTAAAAATTCAATACACGGTTTAAATGTAAAATAGGTAGTATGTTAGGTATTTTTTTACCTTTTATTTAAGCATTACATTGAATAAATTATTATAAACTTAAATAAAATAATACACTTTTAACGTAATTTTTAGTGCTAACCAAAGACTGTTAAAATATTGATATTTTTGTGGTTTAGGTTTGTAATAATTTATAATCCGAACAACAGTCACAAGTTTATTTGAAATAAAATATTGATTATGATTGTCAAAAAATAAAATAAAATGTTACCTATACGACTTTATACAAATTTTACTTAAAAAAATTAATTAACTCAAAGTTTGAATGTTTTTTTCTACTTTTACTGGTTTTGAACGCAGCGGATTGTGGTCTAGTTGTAATATTTTACAGAAATCGCGGCGGTCACAATTTACATTATGTGTAATTCTGATCAGTGATCGCGAGTACACGTGATTACGTAATACATATTACAATATTATTATATTATTATATTAGTATATTAATATATTATTATATTATTATATTATTATATTATTATATTATTATATTACTTTATTATTATATTATTATATCATTATGGCAGAGACGGAAAAATCAATTGATCTAGTGCATAGTTTTCCATACTCATATGATACCAGTCATTGTGATAATTACAAGGTAACAATTAAAATAAATACAATATATTGGTAATGCAACGAAATATAACGTAATATAACGAAAGTTTTGCACAAACTGTAAATTGCTTTGTAAACTAAATTGCGCGTTGTTTGACGTTCACAAATCGCGGCGGTCTGCAGTCATTCCGCCCGCACCGGCAAACCGCTTTTTGTTTGACTGAGCCTTTATAATGGTAAAATAAATAATAATGCTCTAAAAGTTAAAACCCAATAAAGTTATGAAAAACAATAGAAAATATAACTTTAGTTCTTAAACTTTCCAATGATATATGTTATGATGAATCGAATTTTTTTATTTAAAAGTATTTTTCTAGACTCCAAGTGCAATTAATTTTATATTTCGTTTTTAATATCTTTTTTTCTTTTAATTATACTCAATTTTAATTAATTTTTAGAAAATGAGTAAAATCTAAAACCAACAATTTCAAATGGATTTATTTTATATAAGTATAATATCTATACTAATCTATTATTTTTTATATTATTATTATTATTGTGTTACAATATATATTTTCATTGCAATATATTTTATACATCAAATTTGAATATATCATGGTTGGTTTACAATGAAATTGTTCTAGTTGCGTAATATTTTGAAATTTCAATCCAAGAGAGAGAGCGCTTTTGAAATTCAATAAACAAATTTGTATATGTTTTTAATTTTCTGCATATAGTTTAATATTTATTTTATTGAATTTAAAGTATGTTTCTTAAAAATTATAATAAAATGGTATGAAAAAGTTGATTTGAGAAAAAATTGGATTTAAGAGCCTTTTCACTATTACATTGTATAGGTGTATGAACAAAATACTCAGTGAAGTAATACTCACTATTCTTGAAGTGTGGAGATCTTCTCTTGTTGACAGCACGGATACAATTCTGACTCCGAGCGATGTCCTATGATGTTTTATAGTACTTTTCATCGAAATTAAATCGACGTCTAAAGCAAATTTGAAATCGTTTTTCGTTACTCGCGTACAATTCCCAATATACATTGCCAGTGCAACATCGTTACCCATGCGATTCCCAAAAGACGACGTCTATAACATATACGAGGACTTTGTGGCGAAATCAAATCAAAATGTAACAATATTACGACATCGACTAGCACGTATATTTTAATAACATTTTGAAAATTCAATTTCAACTTAAATTATTATCACAGTATATAGATAGGCGCTGATAGAAAAATGTGTAGGTATCTTTTTTTTTTTTTTTAATTTTATCATATACTCTATTAAAAACTTATTTACCGTTCCGTGTAATAATGTGATTTCATATTACGGTTTAAATTTGAAACAGTCTTAGTAGGTATATAGAATGTATATTGGTTTATGTTAAATCTAATTTTGGCTTTGTTATATATCGGGTACAAATATATTTTTCAATCTTTAAAACAATAATTATCGTTTTGCAACGTGTTAAAGTCATTTTTAAGGTTTGACAAATAAAAACCAAATACCTATTATATTTAATTTATAATCATAAATTATTTGACAGAAGTTCATTAATGATAAATCAATATAGTTTCAACTCCAAATATGGTTAAGAATTTGACACCAAATATGCTGTAGCCTTATAATCGAACAAAATGAATTCGGCTGATTTTTAGGACCGCGGCTAGGACCAATTTTAATTAAAAATATCCTCAATCAAAGTATCCTCATTAGTAATATCCATGTATATTTTTCAGTATGTTTTTGTTACAATATAATTGTATCAAATTACTATTTTTCATTACGCACAATCGTCAATATATCTAAGTATGTAGAACGTAAGGTATCTATATAAATGTAAATATTTTTATTCTAAAAATAGAACGCATTGCAGCTATCAATATTTATTTAAGTACCTATATTAGTTAAATTTTAACTCTGGTAACAATTATATATTCCAAATTTATCCAATTTATAGTCAAAGATTTTTATTTCCTGAGAAATTGTATATATAATATATTGTACATATATAGTATTATTTAGTTATTATAATATTAGTTATACAGTATATAGATGAACTCGTGAATGTACGATTTATAATATAATAGGAATTACTACAAGTACAGCAATTAATGTAAATATTATACCTATTTTTGTATATACAACATAAACATTATTGGTACATCACTTCATGATTTACGTGAATTAAAATCTTTTATTCTTCCGTGTTGTCTTGTTATTGTATGGATTGTATTATGTTTTCGAAAAATACCGCGCATAGATAAAAAAACAACACTACTAATACTAACTGATATCGCCATAGACAATATTTTCTATGGATATCACTCTGTAAATAACGCCCGTGCTTTGCCAGCCTCATATTTAGTGGTGACATTTCACGTGATGGAGCATTGTAATAATGCAGTATTAAAAAGTAACCGATAAAATATATATCCGCTACGTTAGAGGAATGTTTAGCGGAACATTGTAATAGGTGGCCATACACGAGAGGACTTTTTGGCGGATTTGATCTCCAGCCGGTTAAATCCTCTAAAAAGTCCTATCGTGTGTGGTGTCCAAGGATTCAATCCGGCAAGCAAAAAAATCCGACAGATTTAGTGCAACGGATCAGGTCTCTCGCTTCTCCACTAATAATAATCAGACCAGATCCGGCGGACCGGGTCCGAAGGACCTATTATTATTTATTATCTATTTTATTATTATCATAAAATATCATCTGTTTACTTATCAATAGTTTGTGTACGATTTGTTTTTTGATAAACATGAAAATAGCCATCAAATTTTAATTCAATTTTATGCTCAGTAGGTACATACATTTTGTACATAATGGAGTTAACATTATTACTTAACACATATTCATAACATACCTAACCGTCCAATCCGTCGTATAAATCCGTAGGTTTTTCAGTACGTCTTTCAAGACCAGCGGACTTGGTCCTAAACATAAAAATCAACAGATTTCCTCCACTAACCAGCGGATAAAGTCCGCTGCAGGATACGCTCCGCGAAAAGCAGCGGACATTCATTTTTACGTTAGTGGGCACAACTAAAGACCTAGTCCGGCGGACCAAATCCGACCAAAAGTCCTCTCGGGTATGTCCACCTATTAACGGCCAACACGGAGTGGACACCTATCCGTTTGTACAACATTCGAAAAACTCGTGTGTTCGTATTGCCGTTGCGTCATCGGACAAGATAAGTAGTGTATTATTATTTTTAGTTGAATTGAGTAACTTGTAGAATTATTTAAATAAAATATAAAACCCAATTTCTAAAAAATCACTTGTTTTAGTACAACAAATATGTATTTCGGAAACGGCGGAATGGTCACAATTACCAACGTGATCGTTCGCCAACGAAAATTCGACAAAATAATTTTTTACCAATGGAAATTCTTCAAAAAAATCTGTCTTTTCGCCAGTAATTATTTTCTCCGATAATAAATTTTGCGAACAGAAAATGTTATCAAGTGTAAATTTAGCAAATTCAAATTCACAGAAAAGGTCTACGAAGTAATAAAAATTTAATTTGATGACCATTAGCACATTATTATTTATTTTTTATTTGATTTGTTCAAAATACAGAACATTTTACAGAACACAGAACAATTCATAAATTAATTTTTCGTTTATAATTATTGTTAGGGTCAATAAAAGTCGTCGAGGGCTGCACACGTTATACTGGCGTCTAAATATCGCAAAAATCTTATGTATATTAGGTAATAAAAAAATAGTTCAATGAAGTAGACTGTATTATAATAATTGTTTTTATTGTGTATACATAATCAACACATTATAAATTCATTCATAATTGTAATTATAAAAAGTACATGATTTTGGTTTATTTAATTAGTAAATAATAATAAACATTTCTTGATGTGCATTTTATTATGAATGTGGATTGATTTTTTTTTTAAAAACCCCTATATGCATAGATGTGATATTAATATCTATGCCATTGCATTTTAAAATCTTAAATGTGACGTTGCATAAAAATTTGTATGTAATAGGTATAAATGTTTCAAAAAATAGTATTAATCTTGCCCTGACTCAAAAAGATATCCGGGAAATATTTATTTGTAGCAATACTACATAGAAATAATCAATGTGCAAATATGTGCTTTCAACATTTAAAATGTATTTAAAACATTTCAAATGTAACTTCTCTCAGTTACGTCTATGTAACATTCAAATATTTAATAAATATATATTGAAAAGAAACATTTTTGTTATGCTGTAAATGCATTATTCTTACAATGTAACGAATAGATTTCCATGCGACTTCAATGTGATATAACGTACATAGTCATGCTATAAAAAGTCTTATCAACGATATGATTGATAACAATATCTATTGGATATTATAATAAATTATCGAATGTGTAGTATATCCGATTATTTTAGATACCTGCCTAGTTATATAATATGCCGATTGTGGACTACCGTCTTAGTGAATGATTATAATCAAATACTATTGATTAGAATACGGGACGCATGCGTATTATCTAAGGGACACTAAAGCGCTCGATTTCATTGAAGGTTGCACAAATCCCTTAAAACAGTTATTGTAATATGATAAAAATTGATTATTGTATACTTTGTAATTATTGTTAAAACTTAGCACAATTATATATACCAAATTATCAAGGCATTGAAGATATGAAGTCATAATTAGAGCTTGTTCATTTTCAGTAAAATATTTACATCCATAAAAGTTCATTTGTGATAAATTAAGATTGTATTATTATAACATATTAAAATATATGTAATGTGTTACATTTATAACAGATTGTTATAGTTAAAAATTTTATTGTCAATACTATTTACCTAACGTATAATGATATTCTTGTTGTTACTTATCAATAGCTGTACAGCGTTTACTGTTATTAGGTAATTAATATTTCTATCAAAAAAAATAAAAACAACAACAATAATAATAATAATAATAATGTATTTACATAAGTTGCGTGTATTGATCTGTAAGAAATTCATGAAATGCAATTTTTAGATCTTTTTTTCCTGTGTTCGAGCAGTTTATAGTTCAAGTTTCTTAACCATGGTAAGTATTTGTAATATTATAAAAATATGAAATACACAAACTGTGCATTTTAAAAAATAAAGTACGTATATCAAATATTAATTTCAATGATAAACGTGCGTGTCTATATTATAGCTATTTATCATAATAATATCATATAATAACATAATTATCGAATAATAGATTAAAAATATTATTTCCGCAAAAGTAAGTATTACGATCACCAATATTAATAAAAATAAGTCTTTTAAAACAAATATGTACTTAAGATCTGTATGTGTATGAATGTGTGCGTATTTGGATAAAATGCCAAAATTATTGTATTATCTATAACAAATAAAAAAAAGCCATAGCTGATACTAATATTACATACACATAGATAAATATTTATTTATTTAAAATTTTTAACTATATTTAAGAGGACGCTACACACTCGATTTTATGAAAAATGAAAATCTAACAATTTAAAAGTATTAAATTATATTTTAAAAGTAATTTAAAAATAGTCATGTGTCGGTACCATTTTTATTGTTGTGTTATCACAGTATTTTTTAAAAATCACGTTCGCGCTATACAACTACAACTTTTCTCCGTATAATCACAGAGTCAAAATGTATACAAAATATGAAAGATGAGAATATTTACTGGACTCGAGTGTGGAGTTTTTTTTTATAGGTTTTTTTGAAAGCCTAAACTACATAATTAAATATAATGAAATAAAAACATAATTTTAATTAAAAAAACTTCACTCTCGGCATATTAAATATTCTCATCTTTCATATTTTGTATAAATTTTGACTCTGCAATTACTAAGAGAGAAGTTGTAGTTATAGAGCATCAACGTATTTCAATACAGCTAAAATGGGTGTGTGGCAACCTCTTAAGTAGAGTAGGTAGTGAAATATACTTTAAATATATATATGCAATATAATACAGAAGGAATTAATTAAAATTAATGTTTTATAATATAATCAAACTATTTCACAAGAGTATTATCTATTATTATATAACAATTTTATATTTAATAAAACACACATTAATCAATTTATGTATTACGTAAATTATTACGGTATACCTAATAGAAAATATTAATTTCACAACATGAACATTGCTTACGAACACATTGAAATATTTTATATTTTTGCTAGTCTTCCATCTGATTAGGATATTTAAAAATCAAAGAAGGCAGAAGGAATTGCAAAAGACAAGAAAGAATGGAGACAGTATATTGTTGCGGCAAAGAGCTTAAGAACCATGTGAAAAGCCCAAGAAGAAGAAGAAGAAGAAGAAGAAGAAGAAGAAGAAGAAGAAGAAGAAGAAGAAGAAGAAGAAGAAGAATAAGAAGAATAATAAGAAGAAGAAGAAGAAGAAGAAGA